>PJEM01021989.1:0-10155 GCA_004023845.1 Helogale parvula | reverse complement strand
GGGTTGGGGGTCGGAGGCTCCCTTTGGAAGGGGCACTGGCCCTGAGCTGGGGTGAATGGAGAGGGGTGGGAGGGAGGGTCGTTGGGGGAAGGGATGGGGCGAGAAGGAGCGGCATCCGGAGGGCTGGGAGGGAGGCTCTGAAGGGGGGTCCCCAGTCTGTGCTAGCCCCAAGGGCTGGTAGCAGTGTTCCTCCACAGGGGCTGGGAAGCTGTTGTGCTCTGAAGGGTCTGCAGGGGAGAAACCAACGAGGCACTGGGCTTGGTGGGAGAAGGAGAGGGCGCTGGAGAGGAGAAAGAGAGAAGTGGAGAGGCAAGGAGCAGGGGCCAGGCCAAGGGCTTCATCCTGGGGGGCACCACTGAGGACCAGGCTTTACTGGGGGATGGGAGCCAAGGGGAGAGGAGGTTATTGGGAGGGAGCAGAGGGGAAGGTGCCAAGGTGCTCCAGGCAGAGATGGGTCTGTGCCGGTGGAGAGCCGGGAAAGATGGGGGGCCTGAGGGAGAGGAACGGAAGCTTGTGGGGGAAGGTTGGGGGCGATGGAGAGGGAGACTTGGAAATCAGTAAGAGGGGGCTGTGCTGGGGTGGGAATGCGCTGGGGGCGGCGGCAGGGTTATGGTCAGAGAGTGCTGCAGGGAGAGGCAGCTGCAGGGCCCTGGGCTTGCTCCCCCACCCCCAAAGAGGAGGGGACCATTTCTCATGTCCCAGCGTCTCCCCCAGCTGAAGGAGCCATCTGCCCTGGGTTCTCTGATCTGGGCATGAGCCCCTGAACCCTTGATGGGCCCTTGGAGGCAAAATTGGCTTTTCGGGGGGCCGTTGTCTTCTTTACTCTCACCCCCAGCCTGAGTCCTGGGCAAAGGTATTCGGTGCCTCATTGAACAAGTGGGGGCTGGGAAGGGGTTGTTTCGTGGTGCCTGGAGGGGAAGGGGGTGGTTGTCCAGACCCGGAGGGATGGATCTTAGGGGGTGTCCAGTCCTCCTGACTGCCCTGGGGGTTTCCGTACACCCCTGGTTTTGCATGTGCCAGGGGTGAGGTGGGGTGGGGTGGGTGAGGACCTCCCCATCCTTCCTGCCCCTCCCTCTGTCCGCCTTCCTTGTGTCTGGGTATTCCTTCTGGGGGACTTTAGGGCTCTGCATTCTCTATCTTCTGCCAGAGAAATAGCAAGAGAGAAAGGAGACAGAAGGAAGGAAGAGTGGAGGGAGGTTGGTTGGTCTGTGGATCGTGAGGCTGCCTGTTTTGGGGGTGCTTCAGCCACTGCTGTCTCTAACTCCTCTTGCCTCCAGGGATGCTGGCCTCTGCGGGTGGGGGCGAAGGGTCTAGTTGGGGGTTCCTTCCTTCCTGCTGGAGGAAGTGTTCTCAGACCCACCCTGTCCTCAGATCCACCGGGAGTGGGGGTGGGGGTGGGACTGACCCACAGGCAGAGGCCAGTGGTCACCGGGTGGCTGAGGAGTTCTCTCCAGGAGCCAGGGTCCCGTCCTGGCTTCTTGGCTTGGGCCGGATCCACACGATGGGTTCCTAAGAGGAGGGGACTGCGTTCTGGAGGGGCTGTTAAGGACCTCTCTTCCCTCCAGCGCTCAGTCTGTGCCCAGGTCCAGTTGCTCCCTCCTGCCCACCCTTGCCAGTGACACAGACAACTTGACACTGATACATACACTTGGTGGCACCCATCCAGACACACACCTACACAGGCACGCACACCTGTGCACACAATACACCTCCCGGCAGCACACCGCCTACACTCCCCCGCCCAGAGAGACTGCCACCTCCCTCCTGCCTCAGAGACCTCCCCCAGGTGCCCTGCTCTGAGGTACATGACACACACACGGCCCCTACGTGCCCCCAGAGCCCCGGCATGCACTGTCAGCCCTCACCCTCAAGCGCGAGTGCATGTACACACACACACACACACACACGCACACACACACACGCACACACACACACCCTCCCTCCCATCCACTTAGTCACCTCCCCACGTTTACACGGTCATGTCGGCACACCTGCACACTCCTCCATGCACGCACCCCTGGGAGGCCCCCTCCTTCCTGGACGCCCCCTGCCCCTGTACGCATCATTAAGTGCCACGTCAGCCCGTTGCGCGTTTGTGCACTCAGGCACACACACACGCTTGCTAACCCCCTTTATTCCCTGGCTCACCACCCAAGCTTCTCCCCAACTTTCATTTGCCCCCCACCCTCATTCACTCCCATATCTTTGTACCTCAAGAAAGCCTCCCACACCCCAGGATCTCCCACCTCTCCTGATCACGACCCCCATCCCTCCTGGTCACTCAGCTACACCCAGCCTTCCCCAGAAACTCCCATTTCTAGAGGCCCCCCCCCAAAGCAAGCACTAATCCTCACTCTCGGGGCCCCACACCTGCCTGATGCTCGAACCACGCTGTCCATTCATTCCCAGCTCCGAGCCCAGCCCCCAGGGGGACACCGAGCATGTGTCTCACACGCCACCTACCCTGCTGTTCCATCTGTCGGGGCGGCTCCCCACCCGGTCCCATCCACACCGGCAGGCCTGCAGGGCTCAGAGATTCACTCAACAAATAAGCCAGCGTAGGCACCTCATCATTCACAAAGCCTTCTTGCCGCCACCGCGGGGGCACCACAGGGGTTCAGCTCCGCCCCTCCGTGAGCGTCAGTTTCCTCATCTGTAAGATGGGGGTCCTCATACCTATCTCACGGGGTTCCTGCAAGGACTAGATGAGGTGACCGTAAGAGTAACAACTGGAGTTATCGTGTTCCTACTCTGAGCCTGGCTCTGGGCTAAGCGCTCTGGACTTCATGTATTTCTCAGGAACGTAGCAATTCCCCAGCCAACGGCAGCTGTTTCCATCATGATCGTATAACCTTGCACACACCTGTCATGGGTACCTTCAGGAACAGCCCCAGGGACCTCATGCTTCCTCACAAGGCTCACCCACCCAGGTCGGTGTCCCCCGGGTGCGCACTGCACGGGGCTGGGCACAGGGGTGAGCTCACCGTTCCCACTGCCTGCCCCCAAGCCCCTAGGCACCTGTGCACCGGCCCCCACTTTGCCGAGTCATTCAATTGCTCAGTCCTCAGCCCACCCAGCGCCTCAGCCCCACACACCAGACGATGGCCTCGTCATGCACACCTCCGACTGCCACCCCTTGCCCGGCCCTTCTTCCCATGTACAGACACCTGCTCGGGGCCCCCATACACACACCCACTCGCTTCCAGCCTGCGCTGCTATGGGGCTCCCTCTGGTCTTTAGACCTGCTCCTGCCTTCCTAGGCAGGAGGAGGTGCCCAGCAGGGCAGGGGAGGGTCCAGGGGGTGAAATTTGAGTCCCAGCTCTGCCACTTCCAAGCTCTGTGACCTTGGGGTAAGGCCCTTTTCCTCTCTGAGTGTGTTTCCTCATCTGCAAAAGGGGGCAGTGACAAGACCTGCCCTGATCACTTCCCTCGCAGGGGCCCTGCTGGAATCCAGGGAAACACAAGACACGTGGAGTTTTGTAAATTGCAAGATGCCAAGACGAGGAGTTTGAAATGTGATCCTTAATACAACCCGTACTTTTCGTCTCTGCTAGGCGCTGTCCTAAAGTGCTTCACATAGATCAACCCTTCATTCTGACAATGCTGGTATTGCCTCTGTTTTACACTTAAGGAAACCAAGGCCCAGAGAGGCTAAGTCATTTCCCCAAAGTCACACAGCTAGAGAGAGGGAGGCTTCGCTTCCTCTGATCACTCTGTTTTTTGCCCACTGCTGAGGTGTGGCCAGATGCGGATGTGCTCTGGATCTTTCCAAAAAGGTCATCAGGGCTGGAAGGAGGCAGCAGAGAAGGGAGGTCAGAACTGTTTGCAGCCCACCGATCCCGCCCGAGGTTTTAGGGAGGCCCTCCAAAAAACCCGCTGTGACTGAAAGGGACCTTAGGGCTCAGGTAGTTTGATGTCCCCTCCTGTGTGATTCCAGAGCCCCCTCCTGAGCTTCTGAGCAGCAGTCATCCGCCTCAGCTCACACACCTCCACAGAAGGGGGACTCAGCCCCCCCCCAAGGCAGCCTACTCCACTGTTGGATGCCTTAAATTGCCAGCAAGTTTCTCTTTAGCTTGAGCCAAAATCTCCCTCCTCCTAACACGCACTTCTCCCACCTGTCCACGGGCTGCCTTCTGGGGCCACCAGAATGTGTGTAAACCCAGCTCTTCCTCCCTGGTGCCTGGGGGAGGCCCCTGCTGTCACACTCCCAGCTGGCATGAGAGGGAGCTGGCGTGAGGAGAAGAGAGCCAGAGGGAGGCTGGCATTCCCATGGCTGGAGGTGTGTGCGTGCTTGTGCGTGTGCATCTATGGTATAGATGTGGCCAGAGATGGGGGCGGGTGGATTCCGGGAGAGGGCCCCTGGCTAGGGGCTCTGCCACTGTGGGCATGGACTTGAATTTGCATCCATTCACTCAGTTTGCACTGGTGGTATTGCGGGTGGGGGGCGGCGAGGCTTTGAGTCAGGTGAAAGGCCCGGGTCCTGAACTGTGGGTGCACTGGCAAGCATCTAGAATGGAAGGCCGGTGACCTTTGTTTTAGTCTGGCTGTGCTGTGTGGCCCTGGGTCAGTCACTGGCCCTCTCTGGGAGACCCAGTTTCTGCTTCAGAAAAGGCTAGAAGGATGACCTCCGAGAGCTCCGAGTCCTGTGTGTTTTAGCCCCGGGGGCAGCCTGAGTCTGGGTTGTCTGCGAAGGCCAGTGGCCCCTGTGAAGGCCAGATCAGAGGAAGGTGGGCTCCAAGCTCACCGCCTCCCTGTGGCCTGTGCAAGGTGGAAGGAAGGTGGCAGACGTCGGAGCCGGCGGCGTCCTACCTGCCCTCTTGCTTGGGCCAATGAATCCGTCAGTCTCTGCTCAGGCTTGCTCATGGTTCTGGGGTGATGAGAGTTGGTCCCCAAACTGCAGGTTAAATGAGACAGGGCGCATGTGTGGTGGTCCAGCCAGGAGCCCAGAAGTTGGAGCCCACACTCCACAGTCGCAGTGGCCTGGCCTGGCCTGGCCTGGCCGCAGAAGGTGAGAGGGAGGCTGTCAGCCTAGGATGACCTAGAAAGAGTCTGTGGGAGAGGGTTCAGTGGGCAAGAGAATAGGCCGAGGCCGGGGTTGGAGGCAGGGGTGCTGATCCCCTGCCCCTCCAGCTCCCATCCCCACTGGTTAGAGGCTGCAGAGTCCTTCTGTAGGTTGGGGGCGCTAGGGAGCTGGCTGGATGCGGAGTCCCCCATTACACTGGAGAGGTCAGGTCCCTCAGAGGAACAGCGGCCCGGGCCCAGCAGTGTGCGCTGAACTGATATCAGTCAGCGGACAGGATGCCCCAAGGCTGCTCTGGCCAGTGTTCCTGCACTGGCGGTGGGCGGTGGGGAGCAGTGCCTGGTCTGTGGGTGCAGGGGGCTTCCAGTGCACTGCATGGGCCTGGGGGAGGGGCCGTTGCCTGGCACAACTCCAGGAAACACCATTTACTTGTAGTTGTGCAAGGCAAGCCCTGGCCCATGGCGAGGAGATGTGAGTCCAGAGAGCTGTGTGCCAGGAGCGGAGGTAGGATGGCGCCTCCTAGGTTTGCAGGATTCCCCCCTCCCCGCGTCCTGGGGGGAAGGGCGGGTTGGAGGCTGGATCAGCAGAAGCTGACACCCTGGGTTAAGAGGCTGAAGGGCAAGGAACTGTAGGGTGGGGTGGAAGGGACCCAGGTGTCCACTTAGCACACACGCCTCTGGGGGCCATCTCTGTCTCACAAGCCTGCAGCTGCCCCAAGGGTCTCTGGGTCCCTGGAGAGAGGACACAGGGAGGGCCGTGTTGCCTCCTGGCCAGCCCCGAAGCCCTGTGCCCCCAGCGCCGAGCCAGGCTGGTCTGTGCTGCAGAGCTGTGGGCTGTGGGGAGAATGAGTAATGAGTCTTGAGGGGCCCTGGTTCCCAGACCCTGCCCTCGACCCCTCCCTGGAGACACCGCACAAACCCAGCCTCTGCCCCCACAGCCGGCTCACAGGCGCGGTATCTGATCCCTTCCCACACTGCCCCTGCACATCTTGGCACACACAGTCACTCTCTCTCACTCGCTTTGCCTCCCCCCCCGCCCCCCCCCCCCCCCCCCCCCCCCCCCCCCCCCCCCCCCCCCCCCCCCCCGCCACTGACCTCCAGGACCCAGCCGTCTACCTCCCAGCCCTCTGGAGGGGTCCCCACCAACCTTCACTCTTGTCAGTCTTCTGCCAACTTCCGGAACAAGGGAGACCCTGCCCCTGCGCTTCTCAGCAAGAAGCCCCCTGGCAGCTCTCTAGAGGGTGGGGGAATGTGCCTGTGGCTGAGGGACTGGGTTGGGGGTGGGGCAGGGGAACTATAATCCCCTCCCGCTCCCGAGCTGAGGGGTGCGTGGACAGCCTGCACGAAATCCTATTCCCTCTGCTAGTGGAAATCGATAGCTAATTAATTCCCTCCCCAAAATGTGTCCGGAGGTGGGGGTGGGGGTTGGGGAGAGGCGGAGAGAGACTGAGACCCCTGCAGGGGAGGGAGGAAGGACGTCACTTTTCTGCCCTTCAGGCCTGCGCCTCCGCTGGGGGGCCTCGCTGCCCCTTCTGGAGAAGAGGGGGAGTTTGGCCTTTCCCTCCCCCAAGCCTGAAGGTCCCCCTCGTTTGCCCTGGGCTGGGGTGGGGGCTCATGTGTGTGGGGGTAAGGGCGTCAATCAGGCTGGGAGCAGGTGCTGCATTTAATTTGATTGGCTAATTAGCCCTCGCATGTTAATTATCTCCATTACCCAATGAGGAGAGGCAGTGGCAAAGCTATATATAACCCGGACAGTGTTTGGAGGGAGAGGGGGCCGTCTGCCTGGATCGCCTTCTGTCCCCTGCTTGGGAAGGGGTAGCGAGGCGGGACACCTGAGTCCCCACCGAAGCCTGTCGAACTGGGGTGCCGGGGTGGGGCAACGCTCAGAAGAAGCCAGATGGAAGGTTCTGAGAACCGGGCTCTGAGGCTTTCTTGGAGATGGCTCCCCAAACGCCACCCCTGCTCTTCCGAGGCTTCTCTGCCCTTCTTCCTTTGGCACACATGTCACTCCCACCAGCCCTGGTCTGGGTTGACCCTCTGCTCACTCCCCTGCTATGGATTTAGAGGGGGCCCCTAGCTTTCTCTCCCTTCATACCCCATCTTCTTCCCACATAAAAAGGAACCACACCCATTTAGCCTTCTCCCTCACCGCCTCTCCTCTCCTTTTGGTTCCCACTGCTCTGAGTTAGACCTGTGGCTGCGCCACCCCTCGCAGGTCTTTGTGGAAAGGCTGCCGTCTGACACATGTGGATCCAAGTCCCGATCCCGCTGACAGGCTGTGTGACCTTGGGCAAGTCCCCAGACTTCTCTATGTGGGCTTCCCCCAGTGGTTAGTGGGAATAACGGGACTTCTCAGAGTGATTAAGTAAAATGCTATTTGTAAAAATGCCCAGCATCCAGGGCCTTGACAAATGCTGTTTGGATTTGGAATTTAATTTTCTCTATCTTCTCTTTCCTTTGCTCCCCATCAGGCCACCTTTCTCCTCCATTACTCTTCTGTCTCTGTCACTTTTCATGCGATTCCTCTGCCCAGGCTTCAATCTCTCCCTGTCTCTTCCAAAACTTTGGGCCCTCCCTGCTTCTCTCTCAGGCTTCTCCCCACCTCCTTCCCTTCCTCCCTCCCCAAAATAAAATCAATGCAATATTCAGGAGGGTTGTTGGATATAAATAATTACGACTTGGAGTTTAACGAGATGCAAATTCCCCTCCCCGGTGTGGGGTATAAATTGCTCTCTGACAGCCCGTTACAAGGGTAATCATTTCAGAAAGGCAATTTTATGTAAATGAGCCTGCCTGCCTCCGGGTAGCCCCCCTAGCCCTGGATGGGGAGAGGGTGGAACCCAGTGGTGAAGAGAACCCAGGTACTGGGCCGGCCCGAGGACTGGGAACTGGAGGTTGAGGGGACAAGACGTTTAGATTTAGGAAGGACCTGGGCTGGTGAGCAGGGGGTTGGGGCCCAGAAAGGGGTGAGTGTTGTTTGGGGGGGAACTGGGGACGTGGAATCAGATGCTGTGGCCCTGCGTGGATGGAGAGGGCTCAGGGCCTGGATGCCTGGGTCGTAGTTGGCTTCCTTCCCTTGCCCCCTTTTCAGCCAGGTTACCCAATGATCCCATTGACGAATTGGCATTTAATTAATCCCAATGAATTATTTAGCAACTTCATTAGCCAGCATCAGGAGCTGATGAGACAGAGCCGAGACTGGCTGGTGGTGGGAACACCACACAGAGGTTGGGTGACTCGGAGAGGAAGGGGCTGGGGTCGCCAGCTTGTGGAGGGTCTCCCGCCGCGCCCACAGGAACTGGCCCTAGTCCCGAGGGGAGGCGAGCGTAAGGGCGGCTGCACTGGGCTCCCCTCAACTTTAAGATGCTACTACCCACCGCCCACATCTCAAATTAATAATCACCCTAATGAATGCCATGCCTCTGCGAGGGTTGGGCCCCCAGTTCTACTGTCTATGGTGGTGTCTCTTGTTCTGGGACCCTCTCTAGGTCAAGGCCGACCCTTCAAGCCCTCAAGGGAAACCATTGGGTGCCTGCTGGTGTGATGGGGGGAAAGTCAGGACCCTTGATCCCTTCCTTAACCCTCTCCCCTCCTCCGAACCCCTCATTAACCTTTTCCTCTCTGTTTCCCCGCAGGCATCCCTCCCCCCCCAGTCTTTCGTCGGAGCCCGCAGCGGGGGAGGGGCGCCTCCGCCGCCGCCCAGGGAAGCCGGTACCTGGGCGTCTGCGCCTCGCCCCGAGGCCGGGCCCATGGCACTGTGAGCCGGCGAGGGAGCCCCGCTCGGCGCCGGGGGCGCCCGGCCCCCTCCCCGCCCCATGCGCCCGCGGCTCTGAAGCCTGAGCGGGGCCGGGGGCCGGGCGGGGCCGGGGCCGCCGGAGGCATGGCGGCCGGGAGCCCGTGGCGGCCGCCGTCGCCGTCGCCGCCGCCGCTGCCGCTGCTGCTGCTGCTGCTGACGCTGGCGGCGGGCGCGGGCGGCCTGGAGTTCGGCGGCGGCCCCGGGCAGTGGGCTCGCTACGCGCGCTGGGCCGGCGCGGCGAGCAGCGGCGAGCTCAGCTTCAGCCTGCGCACCAACGCCACGCGCGCGCTGCTGCTCTACCTGGACGACGGTGGCGACTGCGACTTCCTGGAGCTGCTGCTGGTGGACGGGCGCCTGCGGCTGCGCTTCACGCTCTCGTGCGCCGAGCCGGCCACGCTGCAGCTGGACACGCCGGTGGCCGACGACCGCTGGCACATGGTGCTGCTGACCCGCGACGCGCGCCGCACGGCGCTGGCGGTGGACGGCGAGGCCCGCGCCGCCGAGGTGCGCTCCAAGCGGCGCGAGATGCAGGTGGCCAGCGACCTGTTCGTGGGCGGCATCCCGCCCGACGTGCGCCTCTCGGCGCTCACCCTCAGCACCGTCAAATACGAGCCGCCCTTCCGCGGCCTCCTGGCCAACCTGAAGCTGGGCGAGCGTCCTCCCGCGCTCCTGGGCAGCCAGGGCCTGCGCGGCGCCGCCGCGGACCCCCTGTGCGCGCCCGCGCGCAACCCCTGTGCTAACGGCGGTCTCTGCACCGTGCTGGCCCCCGGCGAGGTGGGCTGCGACTGCAGCCACACGGGCTTCGGCGGCAAGTTCTGCAGCGAAGGTGAGCAGTGGGGAGCTGCCGCTGGGCTCCGGGGGCGGGGCGGGGGCGGGGGGTGGGGGGGTGGGTGCAGGGGGGAGGTGCTCGGTGGCGAGGGGCTGCCTGCGCGCACGTCCTGGGGTCGCGGGGCCTGGGGGGGCCGGCTGCGGGCCGGCGGGGTCCGGTGCGAGGGAGTGTGGGAGTGTGTCCCAGCACGCGAGGGCCGTGAGGCGTGTCCTTGTGAGGGGCAGGTGAGGACGCCTGTCCCAAGGAGAGGGAGCGTGTGGCTAGCGGTGACCTGTGTGGGCGTGGCCAGTGCGTGCCCTGGCGCGGCCAGTGGGTAGGGGCCGGCGAGAGGATGCGGGTCCGGCCCTTGGGGCCCTGTGCGTCGGGTGGTTGAGGGAGTGTGTGCACTTGGTCCGTGGGTGCGAAGTCTTGGGTGCGGGGAGTGCGGGGGGGGTTAAGGTCTGGGCCTGGGGCGGAGCCCTGAACTAGGCCTGTGTGGCCCACAAGGCTAGGGGAGTGCGGGGCCAGGAGG
>PJEM01021988.1:0-10186 GCA_004023845.1 Helogale parvula | reverse complement strand
CCGGCACGTGGCAGGAACCGTCCAGGGCGGTCACTGTGGGCCGGACATGCCGCCGGCAGATGCTGCCAAACCTTGTGTTAATCTGATGAGTGGCGGCAGCCGCGTCCCAGACCCTCTTTATGTCACGTCTGCGCTCCGTGTGGGGACGGGTTAGGAGCCCCCGGGGCTCCGAGTGCGGGCGGGGCGGGGCGAGGGGCCCCGTGGGGCGGCTGTGGGCCGCCTTCACAGCAGGGGCAGGTCCCCAGGGGCTCTCTGTGCTCCGTCGCCCTCAACACCTCCCATGTGTCAAGGCGCTAGTGCGAGCGGCGTGTAGGGCCAGGTTCAAATCCAGCCCTGCCTTGTTCTCCTGACCCATAAGCAGGGCCGGAGTCAGGCCATGTGGGGAGAGGCTCTCCCAGGCCACGGGGCCTCCGCAAGTTCGTCCCCCGCCCCCACCTGGACCTTCCTTCCTGCCTTGGGCGCCTGCTCCCCTCCGCCCCGCCGTGGGGTAGGGTCTCTCTGTGTCTCCGGAGTTCTGGAGGAGTCGGCATTTCCGAGCACCGACTCCTGGGGTCTCCGGGGCGCCGTCTCGGGGTGCGGGTTGGAGTGTCCCAGGCTTCTTGTGGAAGTGACCGCACGCGTTGGAGGAGGGGCTCAGAGGCTCTGGGGGGAAGGGGGATGTGAGTGGTGGTCAGCCAGGGGGGCTGCCGCGAGGCCACGTCAGGGAAACAGAGCTGGTGCTCGTGGCTTCCTAAAAAGGCTTGGGACTTAACAGGAAGACAGGACGAGGCAGTGGGAGGTAGGTCGTATGCAATGTCACCATCAGTGCGACCGTTAGGGGCATGGATTCCGGAACTCACTAAGGGTGCCGATTCTGGGAGCTGTGTGAGCCTGGGCGAGTCATTTTATGTCTCCCTACCTCTGGGCTCTGGCTTGAAAAATGGGGGTCATGCTGGTCCCGGCCGTCTGGGGTTGCTGTGAAGTTCTGAGCGTGAACAGACACGGGGCCCTTGGTGTGTGCTGACCTCTGGGGGCCCTGTACCTGGCGGCCACCAGCACAGAGTTTGTTTTCTCTCAGACCTCAGAGCAGGGCTGATGTCTCCCAGGAAGCCACTCAGAGAGGAGGAGCCGACCTGGGGTTCTGAGGGGGTCGTGAGGCACCAGGAGAAGGGCCCTTCTGAGCCGCTTGGAGCGGTTGAGCCAACAAGGCCGGGCTCCTTCCCGAAGCGCAGAGGAGGCCAAGGAGGCAGCAAGAGACGGTCAAGGTCAAGGCTTCCAGGAAACTTCCTGCAGGCAGATGGCCTGGTTACCAGTGGGCTAGCCCTGGACAGCAGCGGGGGAAGGAGGAGCCCCAACAGAGAGGTTCAGTCTGGGGGGACCTGCCCAGGGAAGCCAGGATCCTGGGTTCAGCTGGGGGCATCCAGTCTGAAACCCCTCACTGACCCGAGTCTAGGGCTTCATTTCCTGCTTTGCCCCATGATGATGTCTGCACCTCTGGGGGGGAGGGAGGTGCAGGAGGGCTCCCCCCAGCCCAGCCAGAGAGGGTGGCCCACTTGCAGTGGACCTTCCCCGGCCCCCAATTCCATCAGCCCGGGCAGGGCAGAGAGGCCGATGGTGGAGGCCGGGGTCCTGCCCAGTTCAGGGCTGGGCAGGGCACGCCTGCTCCCATACTCCGGGGTCAGTTTGGGGTGTGTAAGGGGGTGGCCACCTGGTGGACCTTCCTGCCAGGCCCCTGGAGGGGAAGGAGGGCCAGGAGCCTCCCCAGCAGAGACGATTCAGCTCTGGTCTTGATTTTGGCATTTAAATTCCCTGTGAGCCTGGAGTTGGCTGCAGAGAGCCAGGGCCGGTGCCCACCTGGCCGGCCTGCTGTCAGCCTAGACAGAGGACTGGCAAAGGTTTGGGGGTGGGGCGTGAGGGGGCAGAGCTCTGGCCCTGGAGGGTAGCCTGGGTCCGGCCTCTAGAAAAAAGCTGGGAGAAATAGGCCAGGGTGTGTGCGGGGCCACTGGACCCGGCTGGGGCACCCCGGCGGCTTGCCCTCCCTTTGCTGAGTGACCTTGGGCCCTCAGTTCTGTTTCTCCATCTGGAAGTGGGGTGAATGGCAGCCCAGGGTCACAGGGGGCTATGGGGCAGCGGGGCACTCAGTAGGTGCTCCGTCGAAAACGGCAGTTCTCACTGGGCATGTGGGAGGAGCCCAGCTGCTGGCGGTGGGTAAACTGAGGCTGGCGAGTGGGCGGTGGAGCCCAGCCTGGACGGAGGGCCCTTCAGTGCTGGCGTGGGAGCAGCAAACCCATGAGGGCCCCCCTTAGCAGCTCCCCCTCCAGCTGCACCCCCCAGCCTCTCCCCAGCTCACAGCTTAGTCCCTGCGTTCCACGAGGTGGGCTCTCTTTGTGTCTTCGGGGGTCCCCTGCCCCCACCAGCGGCCGGCGTGGACAGATGGACTGAGGGCAGACGCACGAGCCCTCCCCCTTCCTGCCCCCACCAAGCCATAGCCATTCCCCAAGTCCTGATTTTTCATTAAAACCGCAACGGGCTCCCAGCCGCCCAAGGTCATGGTGGGGCTGCGCGGGGAGCTGAATGTGGGCCATTACGCGGCCTCTAATGTCCCTGTGGCCGCGGCCGACGCGGGCGCCATCAAGCACCGGGGACACTCCAATTTCCGCCTGTCCCGCGGCGATCCTATCAGCGCCTGAGTGATCTCCCTGCCGGCGGGCGGCGGGGACGCGTGGGGCAGCGAGCCCGGCCACCCAGCAGCCCTCTCTCGGGAACAAAAGGATGCACCTTGTGGCCGGCAGGGCTGAGAGATGGCAGCATGGTGTCGTGGGGCGGGCGCAGCCCCTGCGTGCCACCCACACGGCGCGGGTGCGCAGAGCAGGTGGAGCCCCCCAGCCCCCTCCCCCCCGCCGATGCCAGGTTTGCAGAAGGCTGTGACTCTGGGTGGTAGGCAGGGGAGGGGGTGTCTGCTGACCCGGGGTCCCCGAGCCTTGTGGCCTGCAGCTTCCTCACGATTGCCCCGATGTCCACACACAGCCGCCCATGTGGAAGGCGCTCTGTTCCAGGGCTGGTGGCTGTGGAGCCCGTTCTGGGCTGAGAAACTATTTTCTGGAACTTGGCAAATCGAAAACCGGAAACCGTCCAGCTGTCCTTCAGCTGGGAAACTGACGAACAGCCCAGGCCCTGCCTGTGTGGGATGGCGCTTGGGGTCAGAGGCCTCACGTGCAAGGTGCCGGCTCCGCAGGCCACACGCTGCCCGTTCGGTGGCCGAACCACAGCCACGGAAAGTGCAGCGAGTGCTGCCGGGGGTGGGGAGCTGGGGGTGGGGGCTGGGGGCAGGGGTGGCCGAGCTGGACGCGCAGGGAGTTGGGGGTGTTGGGACATACAGTGGCTCTCAGAACTGCACATGGACAAGGGCAAACTTTGCCGTGCGTCAATTACACTATAATAAAACACCAAATAGGGTTCTTCTCCTCTGCAGCAGACACAGTCGCAGCCGGGACGGATCTGGGCTGGACACGCGGCTGGGAAACCAGTGACGAGGAGAAAAGGACCTGGGCCTCTGGCCCTCCAGGCCTCTTTCCCTCTCTGGGTTCTCAGGTGGCTCTCTGCCCCCCTTGGGGGAGTGCACCCCCTGCCCAGCCTCAGGTCCTCCCAGGCCCCTGGGCACTTTCCCCAAGCCCAGAAAACAAATGCGCCCCCCAGAGATGCCGGTGTGGGGGAGGGGGCGGAGGGCAGAGCGCTCAGCTCTGGGGCTCGCTTTCCTGCCAGGTCAGACCCGGGAAGATGAGGCACTCCCCCTTCCAGGGCGGGCGCCCCGCAAGTATTCCTGCTTCGCAAACTGAGATATAGGGAGGCTCCTGGAGGGGCCTGTCCCTCATTTCCCACCGGCAGCCGCCTCTCCCCTCCTCTGCCCCCAGCTCCAGAGCCCCGTGCAGGGCCGGCCAGCCCCCACCAAGGACAGTCCCCTGCGGGAATCCTGCTCCGATGGGAACAGCGACCACGGATGGGCCCCCCTCCTCCCCTCCCTCTGCAGGAACCTCTAACCTTTGCCTCGGCCTTTGCGGCCCATGGCTGCTCACACAGCGGCCTCCGTTTGCAACGCGTGCACCCTCCTGGCCCCTCTACCTGTGCCGCACCCCCCAGAGGGAAGGGGGCCCCCACGAGCCCCCCTCGAGGCACGGGAGTCTCTCATCTCCTGTGGGCCCTGGGGCGGTGGTTCTTCTGCTGGGGACACACCCGTGATGAGCACCTACTGAGTGCCGGCTCCCCATGGAGGGTCTGGGCTGTGGTGGAGCTGAGGCCGCCGGGCAGATGCACTGCCACGCAGTCAGGAGGACCTGAAGCGGAGTGCCGGCAGCTGCTTTCCAGCGTCCGTGTGCCCGGCTCTGGGTGCTTCTGGAACGTTCTCAGTTTACAGGAGCATGGACCACCTGCCCGGTTTGGGTGGGGCACTTGGAGGGCCCCACCTGTGGCCGCACAGGAGAGCATCCCTTCTGCCCCCTGCCCTTGCCCCTGCCTGCACCCCTCCCCAGCCAGGTGTGGCAGCAATCCTGGCCCGGGCACCAGCATTTTGTAACGCTCTCAGGCGATTTGGTGCACGGCCTGGACCCCCAGGGGACCCCATGACACTCCCTTGACTGAGATGAAAATCACAGGAAATACAACTCTCTTCGCAGAGGATTTCGAAAAAAATCAATACAACGTTCTGACTGTAACACAAAGGGTATATTACAGTGATCAAAGGGGAGTCGTTGATAATAAAATAATGTGTATTTTGAAAGGTGAGTGGCCGCCCCTTCCCCAGCGGGCGCTGCGGGAAGTCTGGCCCCAGTGCACGTGGGGGCCACGTGGGGGTCGCGTTCCTGACGTGACTTCCCCAGACGGTCGCGTTCCAAACAGAGCAAGGCCTGTCGCCTTCAGCCTGCAGGTGAGAGTCTCCTGGGAAACCAGCGGAGGTCGGACGCGCACCAGACCCTCGGGGACTGTGAGTCTCTAGTTTGGGTAAGTCACAGCCTCTCACACCCCAGAGTGTCTGGTGGGACCCCCAGCACCAGGGGGAGACGCGAGTGGGCTTTCGGGGCGGGTCTGCCTGATGGGGGCCCGGCACCGCGAGGACCCCAGGGAGCACTTCCGGACTCTCCAACACACCCCGTCGGCGCGGAAGCCACTGAACTTCGACCATCACGACGTCGTCCGGGGGACATACGGAGCCTGAGCAGAGGACACCTTCACCCGCTGGGGGCCTGGCGCCTCTCCCGTGGGACCGGCCGCATGGCCAGAGGCCCGGAGAGCGGGCAGGGCTGGGGCCGGTGGGAAGGAGGCCAGGCCCCAACCCGGGCTCCAGGGAGCTCCGCCATCAAGAAGTCACGCTTACTGTGATGGTCTTGGGGATGGTCATGCACAAAACACCCCAAAAACCCAATAGATACAGAGGGTCGGGACTGCTGCCTTTCCTCTCGCCTCGGCGAGGCGGGCCGCCCAGGGCTCCCCTTGCTCACCTGCTCAGGGTGGCTCTACGGTGCGTGGCCGTGATGTTCTGAGCGTTCCAGACCCTTTGTGGCCACACTGCCAAGTACCAGTGAGGTGGGGCCTTACCCTGCTGCCCTGTTGGGTCCTTGTCTGACAGACGCAGAGCCCGTGGCCTGGCTGGGGAGGCAGGAGGCCAGGGTGGCAGCCCCTGGAATTACGGGGGAGCCCTCTGGGCGGCTGTGAGGTCCGTGAGGCCGGAGGCCCTGTGGCTGGGGTGCCGGTGAGGAACCGGGCTGTGTGGCCCCTTCAGGGGGGCACAGAGGCAGGGGGCGCACTAGCTGTGTGCCCTGTGGGGCGTACGCATCAAGTGTCCTCGGCCCGCTGGCCACACCAGGCTCCTAACGCCCATCCCTGGGCCTGGGTGTGGAAGTTTAGAACCTACTCAGAAGGCTTGGCCAGGACCGAGAGCCGGCGGACTTGGGAGTCTGGGGGGTAAATTGTGCTGGTGCGGGCGGGCATCGGGTGCCCCCGACCCTTCCCGGGGAGGGGCGGCAGGCAGAGTGGGAAGGCCTAGCAACCTGCAGTATGGACATGTTCCTTCGGAAACGCCTTCCCCGCCTCCTTCTCTCAGGAAGCAAGGTCCTCGATGAGCAGAGCGCCTGCTGCTGGGCACGTGCCTGGGGGCCTCAGCTCATGCGGGCGCTGCCCGGTGAGCGCGTTCTCCGGGTCCCAGGGAGACCCCGGGCGGGCACCCCGTCTGGCAGAGCCGAGAGCCAAGGGACAGAGGAGCCAAGCCGGCCACCGGGAGCCCCTTACTGGGTGGCGCACGTCAGAGCGGAACGCAGTCCCGGGCCCCTGCCCCCGCCAGCCCGCGCCCCTCTGTCTGGAGGGGTGAGACCTTTCTGTGCCCTCTGGACACCATCCCCCGGAGCCCCAGCGGGCAGCTTCTGGGAGGCGCCGGCTGCCTAATCTGTCTGGTTGGCACCGCCTCACCGCTGTTATTGCATTTCGCGCCGAGTGGCTCGGATTTACTGGGTTATTGGCTCATTTTTCATTTTGCATCTGTAGTAACGAGACTTGGGAATGGAAGGCGGTGTGAAGCCACGTCGTGATGGAAGAGGGTTGGGCCCGAGGGCCGGGGGCCTGGAAAGGGCTCGGAACGGGCGGCCGAGCTGGGGGACCGGCCTTCGACCGCGGGCGGAGACCGGTGTGGCCCCGTGGCCCTGTCTTCCCAACTGCGAAGTGGGAGAGTCAGACCCGCCTTGGGAGTTTTGCGGCGCATAGTAGGTGTTCAGTAAGTGTGGTTATGATTATGGCCATAATATGTTGCAACCATAACGTATATTTTATGAGTCATAAAATGATAGCACTGTTTTATTTGGGGGACCTCTCCGAAAACATAAACACAAGAAGGGACCATGAAACGGCTGGCCTGGGAATAGCTTCCTCCCTGATATTCAATTATCTTCCCCTCCCTCTCTCCCTCAGTCTGCAATCTGATTATTTTGGCTCCCACAATGCACTGGTGCCAACACATCGGACTCTCTCCTGAGAGCAAAGGGGCCAAATGAGAGGCTTGGACAGCAGCCTCTCTCTTTGGGGGTGGGGGGTGCTGGCAAGGCCTCTTAAAAGACCCTTTCGTTCTTAAGATCCACGGGCCGCTGGAGTGCTGGCGGGGCAGTGGGCGGCTGGCCCCTGGTCGCTGCACCCCTCTCTCCATTTTATGGACGGGAAAGACCCAAGGTCACAACGCAACTCAGCAGCAGGGCCAGGGCTTGAGCTCAGGTGTCCGCATCAGAGAGCATTCTCCATTTCAATACTCAGGCATCACTCGGCAAAGCTTTTCCTGCCTCTGGGACTCAGTGCTCGGGCCTTCCAGGGACCGCGCCAGGCCCCACGGAGGCGGCGGCAGAAAAGACAGGTGGATAAAAACACAGATCAGGGGCGCCTGGGGGGCTCAGTCGGTTGAGCGGCCGATTTTGGCTCAGGTCACGATCTCACGGTTCGTGGGTTCAAGCCCCGCGTCGGGCTCTGTGCTGACAGCTCGGAGCCTGGAGCTGCTTCCGGTTCTATGTCTCCTTCTCTCTCTTCTCCTCCCCCATTCACACTATGTCTCTGTCTCTCTCAAAAATGAATAAACATTAAAAACAATTTTTAAAAAAGGGAAGCCCGGTGCCGAGACGATTGCTCCTCTGTTAGTGTGGGATAACGGCAGGGGGTGGGCGGTCCGCGCACGCCCCGGACGCCTGCCTGCATCTCGGGGGCCGCCGCACCCCGAGCTCATTGGCGAATTTGAGGCTTTGTGGATTTCCTGGCAGGTACGTGTCTTGCCGATGGGGTGAGGTTTCACGTACAGGGTGGTCCCGGGCAGACCTGGGCCGTGGGGTGACAGCACAGCCTCCCCATATCCCTGAATCCCACCAGGCCGTGGGGGCCGGTCCGCCGTGACGAACTCCCTGGGCACTGCTCAGTCCTTTGGCGTCTGAGGTCCTTGTGACAGTGTTGAGTCCCCGCGCGTGAGTGCCTCCATGTGGCAGGAGGCAAAGGTCCTGTGGCCTCATTTGATCCTTTCCCAAAAGCACAGAAGGGTGTCCGGGGAGTGGTGGCTCAGTGAGAGAGCCCAGGACCCACCTCGCAGACGGTCACGTATGGACAGGGCCTTCTCCGTGGCTGCTGCGTGAGGCGGGCCTCTCTCTGGGCCGGCAGCTTTACGCCGGGGGCCCGGCTCCCTTCGAGGGGGCAAAGCACAGAGCCCCACCGCTCTGCTTCCTCTCCTGGGTAGGAATTAGGAACGGGGAATCTGGGGGGAATCCAGAAGGCAGCAGAGGGGTGTGGCGAGGGGAGGTGGGGAGGGAGACAGCGGGGTGTCCAGGGCAGGGGTGGGGCCTCTGCTCTGACCCTGGTGGGCTTCCCAGCGGAGCACGTGCTCTGATCCCCATGTCTGACCCAGGCTCTGGATAACGCGCCCTCCCTTAAGTGAGCTCTGACGTGACACAGCCCTTCCCACGGCCCCCAGGACGCAGCCGGGCCATCGCGCTCCGAGGGGCGGCCAGCCCGCTCCGTCCCCGCCCCGCTGACCGGTCGCCCTGCCCCGAGCTTCTGCACAGGCTGGAGGGTAGAGGAGGCTCCGCGTCCGGGACATGCCCCCTGTGGGCGTTCTGCGGGTCCCGGGTCAGCGTGAGTGTCCCTCCTTGAAGGGATTTTGTTTGATTGAGATGGAGCTCACGCACGGCGAACGGAGCCATCTTAGAGTGCGCGGTCCTGCTGTGGTGCCGCCACCCACGCTCCGCGTCTAGTTCCGGAACAGTTTCATCAACCCGAGGAGCGGCCTCTGCCTCCTCCTCCACCGACTCACCGGTTCCAGACGTTTCATGTAAAAGGAACCTGACGCCTCCTCGCCTTTCCCGCCCGCCCTGGTTCACGCAGCCTGACGTCTCGCAGGCCCCCCGTGACGCATCTCCTCTTTGGGGCCGGGCGAGTGGACCCCAGCGTGTCTCTGCCCCTGGGCGTGGTCAGCGCCGGAGCCCCAGGGAGCCCCGGCTTGCAGACAACAGAGACGTGGAATTGCGGGTCAGGCGGGAACTCCGGGTGTATCTTTCCGAAGAGCCATAGATGGTTTTCGGATTCTCCCGGAGAAGATGTCGGAGGCGCCGGCTGCAGGCCAAACGCTTCGCTGCCTTTTGTCCCCCTTGGCCAGAGGGGTGGACACACTGTGATCCCCCCTTCCAGACAGGGCCCGAGCGGTGCAGCCAGGATCCTGGACACAGCTCCTGCGTCTTGCCCGCCCTAGGGCCCCCATCCCGTCTCTGCCTCCTCCACGAAGCCCTCAAAGCGTGGTCCCCTCTGGCCGTCAGCCTGGGCTCGGACCTCAGGGACAACGTCAGTGCCGGAGCGTAAGCGCCCCCCGGGCGGTGAGCTCACATCCTCCTTCTCCGTGGGTCCCCGGGGCGGTGCACACAGTGGGCGCTTTAAAAACAGCCAGGTTGTGACTCTCGATGCCCCTCCTGGTTGCAGGCGGCCCCAGGACTCGCGGCCGCCCGGGCCCAGATCCGCGGTCACCGGAGGGGCGCCGAGGGTCAGCAGCCTCTCCATCCTCTTTCTGGCGTCCAGGAGAACCACGTGCTTGGAAGACAGGATGCTGCCCAATGTCTCACCTCCTTCTGGAAAAATAGATCATTATTTCCCTTTTCTTTCCAGTCCCCCCCCAAGCAGAGCAGATGTTAACTTTCCAATAAATGGAGGAAAAAAAAATAGATGAGAGACATTTAGCAAACTATAGCAGCGCAGGCCAGAGTGATCACTCTGATTTCAACTATAAAATTTTATGAGCTATTAAATTGTCCTGCAGCTCCTTAACATACACACTCGAGCGTCTGCGATCACCCGTTTCGAAGACGCAGGTCACATCGGGAGAACTTTCACGACTTACGCTCAATTGTGTTCGATCAATACAACGTCTAACCAGCCGAGCGGCCTGGGGCAGGTCACGCGCGTCCTGCAGGGCCCCGCCACTGCTGGACCGCAGGGTCACTTGAGCCTTCCTGAAGGTTCTGCTTCCTGCCTGGGGTTGCATGATGGCAGGTGGCTCGAGCTGGGAGGCGGGGCCCAGAGACCAGCGTGTGACCGAGGTGCCCGCCAGGAAGGCCATCGGGAGCGCCACGGCGACGCCTTGGTGTGGGCCCCGGGCTCGAGAGGGTGTGGACTCGCTGGGGCGGGGGCTTGGCTGGGCGGGGGTGCAGCTGGG
>PJEM01021987.1:0-10167 GCA_004023845.1 Helogale parvula | reverse complement strand
TGTTCATCTGGGGGTCATTCCGTGTCAGTTTGGGCGATGTTTACAGAAATCTCAAGTTCTATTTGCAGTTGTTTATGCCAGCTTCATCGGGACAGCCAAGGCCGTAGGTAGCAGCCCGGGACGCTCGCCGTTCCTGGCTCGTGTTTCGCAGCCACGCGGTCAGGTGGCCAAGCGAGCGCCTCCCGAGAGGCAGCGAGAGGAACCAGCCAGGCCGGAGCCGGGCGAGGGCATGAGGCGGAGGCATCACTGCGCGCTTTACTGTGAGATGTCGCTGATTCCGTCCACCCCGTGGGTCCGGGGCAGCTGCCCCCTTTCCCGGAGAGACCTGGCCCGGCACGGGGGCGGACGGTGCAGCCTGGACTGTAACGTCCGTCTTTGCTCTAGCGCATTCCGCTTCCTCAGTACCAAGTCAGCTCGACTATTTTTTAAAGGCATCAGAACACATAAGCTTTATGTTTTTCAAGTATTTTACAGGAAAAATCATCTTTGGAGCTGGAGAAGGGCCTGAATTGCCTGGTAAACAGCCTCGGGCGAGGGAAGCAGTGACGGGAAGCTTGACGGGAACCCTAGCCTCACCTGGCTCAGCCGTTCAGCAGGAAACGGCCCCTCGTTACAAGAAAATCCAGAGAAATCTTGCAACTGACGGAACTTAAGTTTGTGTTTTCCAAAGCTCTAAACCACTAGTTCTCACCCATGAGCGATCCTGTCCCTGCCGGTTCATGTGGCAGTATCTGGAGGCTTTTTGGATGTCACAGTTGGTGGGGGAGGCTACGGAGGCCAAGGATGCCGCGCAGCTCCCTGCAGTCACAGGACAGTCCCCACCACTAAGAATGACCCGCTTCAGCATGTCGTTAGAGCCATACCTTTCTTTGCCTGCTGGTCCAGCGGCGTGAGGAGCCCACCATGATGGCGGCCTCGACTTCAGTGGGACTCTTGCAGCGCCCCCTAGTGGAAGGACTGGGAGCCAGAAGTTGCACGTCTAGGTGATGGGCAGTGCAGATTCCCTGGGGTCAACGATGGGCTGTCCGGCCGAGGGCGCGCTCGGATGTCAGCGGTCGGCTTAGCCCACGGGGGCAGCCTGGGAGACGGGCCGTGTGCCCTTCACCGGCCCTTTATCATCCCCTCCTACCTGACCCTGCCTGAGAGCCATCTGTTTCCTGCTGGGGCCTGGCTGGCACCACACCAATCTTCTTAAAGAGTGGCTCCCAGGGCACAGAGCCCCCAAGCCATTACTAATGAACAGCAGGACGAGCCCAGATCCACAATTCCAAATCCCTGATCCAGGGGTTTCTGCCTGACTCGAGGAGTTTCCCAAAGAGATTGTACCGACTTATGCTCCCATGGGCAGCGTGTGAAAGTATAGTTGTTTCATGTCTTTGCCAACACTTATCATTGTCTGCTTTTATGGTTTTTTTTTTTTTTTTTGAGAGAGATGGTGAGAGACAGTGCAAGCAGGGGAGGGTCAGAGAGAGGGAGATACAGAATCTGAAGCAGGCTCCAGGCTCCGAGCTAGCTGTCAGCACCGAGCCCGACGCGGGACCGGAACCCACAAACCATGAGATAATGACCTGAGCCGAAGCTGGACGCTTAACTGACTGAGTCACCCAGGTGCCCCTCATTGTCTGCTTTTAAAGATGTATTATTTTAGTCATTCTGATGCATAGGGGAGTGTCACCTCAGTGGGTGTTTTTATAATTTATTTTTTTAATGTTTATCCATTTACTTTTTTAGAGAGAGAGAAAGCACAAGCCAGGGAGGGGTTGGGAGAGGGAGACACAGAATCTGAAGCAGCTTCAGACTCTACTTGTCAGCACACAGCCCGATGTTGGGCTGGAACTCACAAACCTTGAGATCATGACCTGCACAGAAGTTGGATGCTCAACCGGCTGAGCCACCGGGGCGCCCCTCACCTCAGTGGTTTTAATGTGCCGCCTCTAATGACCAGGGCAGTTGAGCAGCTGTTCATACATTTATTGGTCATTGTAAATCATTTTTGCAAAGTCTTTTGCTCATTTTACTGTTGGGTTCGTTTTACTGTTTTACTATGATTGATTTTTAGGAGCTCTGTGTATGTTCTAGAGATGGGCTTTCCTCAGACACATGGCTGCAAACCTCGTCTCCCGTGCTGTGGGTCACTCACCCCGCCTGCGTATGCCATCTGTCCTAGTGCCAGGAGCCTGAGGCTCCTTTCCATTGCACTTTTGGTTTATTTCCATTGATTCCTGAATCTTCTGGTTCCTTTTTCTTAGATTCCTCTTTTATTTTGCTGAATTTTATCCCTGATGGCATCTTCCTGACCCCTGAAAGGACATATAGAAGATAACATTCTCATTTCTTGAATATTAATGGGTCTTTGTTTTGCCTTCATCTTTGGTAGTTTAGCTGGGTACAAGATGCTTTGAGAATTCTCTCTTTTTCTCAGATTGCATCAGTGGAAACAGTCATGAAGAAAGAATATCTCCTCAAGTCTCATTTAGGATACGTATCTCAGATTCCTTATTTTTAACTTTTTGTTTTTTGAGTTTTTTCTGTTTTTCTTAAAATACTTCCCCAGTTTCATAGAGGTCGTTTCCCTGAATGGCCCACTGGCCTCCATCTTTCCATCCACAGAAACTGGTGAGCTTTCAGTCCTTTTTTTTTTAGCCTTCGAAGGAAATCTATCCCAGATAAAAGGATGGAAAATTTTGGAATTCTTGACCTTTTTGGTGGACTTAATGTAATTTGATGTGCAAGGTAGGAGTTGCAGTTAGCAGAGGTGGCACAGACCTGGCACGGCTCCCGATGGAACCTGTCCTCTCCCTCAGGCCACTTGTGCGGCAGTCACAGCCAGCTAGGGGCGCTGAGCCTTCGTGTCTCGAGCCAGGTGACCAACTGCAGCGGGAGCTGACCCCGCAGGACATGCATCTCTCCAGGCAGTTCCTGTGGGGTGAGGCGGGCCCCAGCCTGGGCCTGCGGGACTGACGTCCCTTCCTATTACCTGAGCCACCATACGCTGCAGACCCTTCCAGAAGATGTGAGTGGTGGGATGGTCTCTTCCTTTACCTCACTTTTGTTCTGGTGCCAGTGCTCACTGTAAATCATCAGGGGTTTAGGGATTTGGATGTTGCCTTTTCCTAGTTCCCAGTGATTATGGAGAATTCCTCCCATTATTTTGTTAGGTCATGGTAGTAAACATTTGGTAGGGTAAAAGATACACAAAGTATGAAAGGTTGGAAAGTCATCCTGAATGAGAACTTTTAATGGAAACTCTGATGGCAATCATCTGTAGTTTCAAACATACACCAAATAGAAAATTCAGAGATTTGGGATTAAATGTGATTAAAATCCCACTTGGTATCTGGACTTTTGACCATTTCTTCATTTTCTAGTAAAACCCATAGCTCATTCTGAAATTGTCAGTGTTTACATCTTACCCAAGCGATCCAACAGCCCTGGCTTAATTATCCATGAGACTAAAGCTGGCCTTCAGCTGGAAGAGCTAATTGACCTGCCTCTTAATTCAGCAGCAGGAAACCCACGATATGTCTCTGAAAAATGCCTTGATTACATACATGCTCTTGTGAGACTCTCCATCTTCGCTAAGTGTTATAAATTCTAGTCTGAGTTCTTTTTGAATCAAGACAGCATGTCAAAGATTTTTATAATTAGCTCAACTTGAACTCTCAGTAGTCAACACGGTTGATTTTGGATAACTGTTAGCTCTCCAGCTCACCATAAAAGAGAGTCCCTTTCTTAGCTAATTTTACCTTCAAGATTTTAAAATAAACTCTATGTTGTTATTTTGTTCATTTTTGTTTTTATTTTTTTAAGTTTGTTTATTTATTTTGAGGGGGAAGGGGCAGAGAGATTGAGAGAGAGAGAGAGAGAGAGAGAGAGCGAATCCCTAGCAGGCTCTTTCCCAGCACAGAGCCCAACACGGGGCTCTAACCATGAACCATGAGATCATGACCTGAGTCGAAACCAAGAGTCGGACGCTTAACCAATTGAGCCAGCCAGGTGCCCCGGTTTATTTGTTTTTAAAGAAGAGACCAAGCCATGTGATCTAATAGTTTAGTGTTCAAATACCAATTTTTCCCAAAGTTATTAATAAATAAAATTCCCAATGAAAAAATTTGAAACCCTACAAAATCGTACCATCACTTTTTTGAATTTTTTATTTTGAAATAATTTCAAACTTACAACTGTACATTGTACGAAAATACAAAAACAGTTCAGAAATTCTACTATGTCTTCTTCTGGTTTCTCCAAATATTAACATCTAATATAACCAATAGTATGATTATCAACACCAGGAGATTAATGTTGACACAGCACTGTTAACTAATTTACAAACTGTATTTTTGTCTGTCTGTCATGACCTCAATGTCCTTGAGGAATACTGGCAATTATTTTACAGACTGTCTCTTAATTTGTATTTGTCTGGTATTTTCTCATCAAGAGACACATTAGGCATTTTTGCCAGGGACCTCCCAAAAGCAATGTTGTGTCCTTCCCAGTGCCCCACAGCAGAGGGCACATGAGATCCATACGTCCTATGACTAATAATGGTCACATTGATGATTTGCTTAAAGCTGTGTCTGCCAGATTTCTCCACTGTCAAGTAGCAGATTTCCCTTTGTAATGAATAAGTATCTAGTGGGGAGATACTTTATGATTTTGAGATGTAAATATGGCATTTCATGTTTTCCCTCATCACACTTTCACTCACTAATTTCACCATCCATGAATGATTTCTGCCTACAATTATTAGTATGTGTTAGCCAAATAATGACTTTCTATATCCATCATTTCTATGTGTATTAACTGGAATTTTACTCTAAATAAGAGTTGTGCTTTCTCTCCTATTTATTTGTTCAATTATGTATTAGTATTAGCACGGACCTGTGGGCATTTAGCTTAGTCTGGGGATTATAATCCATTAGTAGCATTATGTATTTTGTTGCTCAACTTGTCCCAGACTCAGTCATTGGGAGAGCCTTCAAGTTGGCTCCTGTTTTGGCATGACCCCATCATGTTTGGATCCCCGTCTTACTTTCTGGCACCACAGAATGTTCCTGGCTGATCTGGAACATTCCCTGGGCCAGCCCTGGTGTCAGCTGTTTCTCCAGGGAGCCCTGTTCCTTTCAGTGGAAAATGTTACTTAGAAGCCAAGATCTGGAGAGCAGGTGTGCTCACTGCTTCTGGGGTGTCACTGCTTCTCAGCCCTTTCATTTGTCATTTAAATTCATTTGTTTCAGTGTTTCATTTTGGATTCCCCTCCCACTCTGTGTGGTGGGAAAAAGTAAGATAATCTGCATTTCCTTTACTGAAGCTATTGGAAGCCAGACTTCACTACTTCTAACTAACTTCCTGTCCCTCTGTTCTCCCATCCTTGTGTTGAACGTTCAGAGGACACAGTATGTTTGGCAAATCTTGTTCCTAAGCAAGCTGGGGGGGGGGGGTTCAGTCCTAGAGGCTGGCGAGGCAGACTGGCTGACTTTCCCAGATGGCAGCAGGTTCAGGGTCGAGAGCCCAGCAGCCCCCTGCAGCCCCCTACTCAGAGTTCCGCTTCCAGACACTCCACTTAGAAGAGGAAGGATTAATCATGCCGAGGGAAACCCGTTTTCATCAGTAGGGTTTAGGATAGTTCAAATACTAGATCACCAGCTCAACCTTAGTTTTTGTTTTGTTTTGCTTCAGTTCCCTTGATTGAAATACTATAAGCCTCTGTCTTGGGAAAGAGATTTCCCGTTACAATATGTGGGGTATTTCTACCCGCGATGCGCATCTTCTCGTGTGTCGAGTTGTTTTTAAGATAGTCAGCTGTTGCTGTTTTAGTCCCTGGGCTTCCAACTGCCCAAAGCCAGAGGGGGTGGTATGAAAATAGGGACCCTAATACACCATTGGAGGTAAATAAATTATTTCAAAAATATTTGAAATGAATTTTGCCACATGTTTTATACAATTGAAAATGTTGACATTCTTTTCTTACTTTTCTCACCAAAGTCAACTAGTGATTATGTTATGGTACTTTGAGTATTTTTCTTTCTTTCTACTTTTTTGTATTTTGTAAATCTGCTTAAATAAGTCAAATCTACTTTGATAACAGTGTGTAGAAAATAAGATTTTTCGTTTCTAAAAAGAGTAAGTGGAGGGCTCAGCTAGTAGATTTAGTTACAGTGGTGTGGAAGGTTAGTTCTAATGTTAAAACAAGAATGCTCAACCAAATGGGGTATGGCTAGCAGAATCATCTAGAAAGTCTTTCCAAAATACGTATCTGCATATACAGCTCTTATGCCCATCCGATACACTCGTACGCATGCACTCACACACACTCACACACACACACACACACACACACGTGCACGGTCACTAGGACTAAGAACTATGGTTCCCATTCTTCACCATGAAGATGCATCGCCAGGAGGTTGGGGAAACCGCCCCTGAGAAGGTGCTGAGCCTTCCCTGGGGGTGGAAGTCGGGCACACAGATAAAGCCTGGAGCTCGTAACTCCACTAAATCTGTTTAAAAATAGACAAAGGAATATTTGGGAAACCAAAGAAAAGCAAGAAGTTACTTATAATCCTCAGTCTCTAAACAGCCAGGTTGCATTTTAGTGTATCTTATACGGGTGTTTTGGAAATCCATAGCTCTTAAAAGAAACTCTGCCCCAGCCCTTCCTTGCTTTCGAAGGCAGGTGTTCCTGGCGGTCTGGGCGGGAGTCCTGGGGGCCGGTACTCCATGGGTGGGTGGCCTTGGGCACCCTCCTTCAGCTTTTTGAGGTTGTCTCTATTTACCTGAATAAAACCGCAGGATGCTAGTAGGTCCTGCCCCATGAAACTGTGGTGAGGTTGAAGAAGGGCATCCACATAAAGCCCTTGGAGTAACGGCTACAGGAGGTGAGGACCCAGGGCCTTTTAGGATCAGTGTTGTCCCTTCGATGCTGTGAAAGAAACCGCTTTACCCACAACAGAGCTCACAAATAGCTCCCCGTGAGCCATGTCTGATCCGCAGACACGTCTGGCTTGGCTCTCTCTGTGCCTCAAACCACTAACGAGTTCACATCTGACAAGTGGGAGATTTCATATAAAAATTCAAGTCTCTCGCTTCTCTTGAGAAAATCTGAGCCTCTGGTAACCCTGGGGCCACATGCCCATGTGGTGGAAGTTGGCGCGAGTTAGGTTGGCGCTGCTGCCTTCACGGACAAGGTCAGAGCCGCAAGGTCAGGGCCGGCTTCACTGTCGGTGCCAGTGGCCCAGTCCCTGCAGACGGCGGGGCTCGTGATCTCCCATTTAGAAATACGTAACCGTCCCCCTGCTCCCAAACAACGCCATGTGATTTGTAAAAACCGGGGAAGATCCAGCTTGAGAGCCAGACAGACGCGTAGGGTCAAATCACTGCGGATTGTGGACCCTGGAGGACACCATGAACTGAGGAACATCGGACACTGGCCCAAGTGTGGGGCCTGGAGTGCAGGTGGGTGTAAGGGAACAGAGCCGGCGCCAGGCCTCAGGCCAAAGTCAGAGCGGACCGGAGAAGCCCCACATGCAGGGCATGGCACCCAACGGATGTCCTGTCAGCAGGACCCCAGCCTCCAGGATCTCTTGCACAGGCTCCAGGATTCCAAACTCTGAGAGCACGGGGCTCAGTTTCAAGGCCTACACCCGGTTATTTGGCCAAGATGGTTGTGGCGAGGCCGGCAGGGAGCTCAACTGTGCATTGAGCCACAGACCTACGGACACCAGACCCACCACACCCCTCCACGCTGGCCCTGCTCGCTCTGGGGTCTCCTTGTGCGGTGGGGGACAGCGGGGGCCGGAGAAGCGGTGGACGTTTGGGATATTAGAGAGTGATCGTCAGTGAGGGCGCAGCCTCAGGCTGTGGATCAGGGCAGAGTGGCCTGGCCGGTGTCAGGATTGAGCCCGGGACCCTGGCTTCGTTTGCACTGGGACCTCGCCGGGCAGACTGTGGGCTCCCCACAATGTCACTCCAGTCCCTTAGCCCTGTTCGCTGTCCCACAGACGCTGTATCTCCTGTGGGGTTCCTGGCACACAGGGTCCTGTGGGTCCAGGTGGGAGGGACCACAGGCTCAGTGACCCTAACTGGGATCTCGCAGCCACAGCCCTGCTGAAGGCCAAGAGTAAAGTCCCCTGCTCCCGAATGGCATCTCCTTCATGGGAGGAACTATGGGTGTGACCAATGGCTCCGAGTTGTGGGTAAGAAAAGTGCATATTCAGGGGCAACTGAGGGCCTCAGTTGACTTAGCGTCCAACGTCAGTTCAGGTCATGATCTCACAGGTCTGTGAGTTCGAGACCCTCATCAGGCTCCGGGCTGACAGCTCGGAGCCTGGAGCCTGCTTCGGATTCTGTGTCTCCCTCTCTCTCTGCCCCTGCCCCGATCTTTCTCTCTCTCTCAAAGATCAATAATAAAACATTGAGCTTATGTGGTGACAGGGCCGTCCTTTATCTGGGTCCTGGGACAGGACAAACTGGGGGTCCTGGAGGCCATCCCCGAGACGTACAGGCACAGCTCTTCCAGTGAGCAGCTGTGTGACCCTCAGGCCTCAGTTTCCTAGTCTGGAACTAGGTCTAATCTCGGCACCTAGCGCACAGTTATCTTGCGAGGACTCTATGGGGCGACACCTGGAAAGCACCCCAGCATGGTTATTTCAAGATGGCCTCCAAAAATTATGCCCCGTAGACTCAGTCCTGGGCACCGAAAACTCTGGCAGAATCAGGCGTCCAAAGAATTTTTTGTTAATGTTTATTTATTTATTTTGAGGAGAGAAGGAGAGCACGCAGTGGAGGGGCAGAGAGAGAGGAAAAGACAGAGAGGGAGAGAGAGAATCCTAAGTGGGCTCAAGCTGTCTGCACAGAGCTCGACATGGGCTCGAACTCACAAACCGCGAGGTCACAACCTGAGCCAAAACCAAGAGTTGGACGCCTAACCCGCCGAGCCCCCCAGGCCCCCCTCAAAGCGTATTTAGTGAATCTGCTCTTACCGCTTCTTTTAGCTGATGCCGGAGAGCAACCCCCTTGTAACTCAGTTTCTTAAAGTAACAGACATTATTTGTCGCACGTGGCTTCCTGCGGGTCGGGAATCCCGGAGCAGCTGGGTGCGTGGCTCTCTGGCCTCGGCTTTCTCGAGAGGTTGCAAAGCTGGACGT
The DNA here is from genome assembly GCA_004023845.1 of Helogale parvula. Taxonomy (NCBI): domain Eukaryota; kingdom Metazoa; phylum Chordata; class Mammalia; order Carnivora; family Herpestidae; genus Helogale; species Helogale parvula. The sequence goes on along the minus strand of PJEM01021987.1, from coordinate 1,021 downwards.
CAGCTGGGATCTTCGCCATGCAGCCCCTGGACGAGGCCGGACAACTCACTTCCAAGATGGTGCATTTGTGCGGTGGCAGATTGATTCTGCCCACTGGCAGGGGCCCCGTCCCTGCCCAGCTCGGCTTCTCCGTGCGGCTTGGCGGCTTCCGGATTCCAAAGACAAACATCCTGACATCCGGAGAGGGACAGAGAGAGCCAGGAGGAGGCCGCCTCCTTTCTACAACTTAGCCGAGGAAGACCGGTATCATCAACCTGCTGTCACAAGCCCTGGCCGCAAGTCCCCGCCCAGACGTGCGTGGGGGAGACCAGCTCTGGCCACGGCGTTACCGCTGCAGGAAGGGCGTGCAGAGTGGAGTAAATACGCATCCATGTAGGTACGTGTCATTGGGATGCACGGCCTGACACATTACTGCTCTTATTATTATTGCAAATTGAGAGAGTGGCTTCCCACGCATCTTTTGTCAAAAATTACTGGCACTCAGAAACTGGTCTCGTCTGTCCCATGTGCGGACAGAGCTGGACCTTGCTTGCCATGCTCCTAGTTTGAGAACAACTGTCTGGAAATATTTAGAAAAATGAAAAAAAAAACCAACTTGGGTAGGTTAGGAAGGAGTCTAAGACACAGGACACCAAGGGACAATTCAAGAACTTGTCAAATTTATATCATGTTGCAAAATGTCTTGCACTTGAAAAAAAATCCCACTGATTCCCGGCCAGGGACATAGCCAGCCATGGCCTGTGGCTCCGAGGAGGGGGTGGAGACACGGCCTCCAGGGACTTGCAGGGGGGACCCGCTTCTCAGATTTATGGCCTTCACTCTGCTCAGGCCTCTGACCCCACTCGGCCCCTAACTCTCACCACGCGGCCTTGCTTCCTCCTTCCCGGAGAAAGCAGGAGCTCTCTGCCCTGGCGGCCTCAGATCCCCATTGCCAGGTGGCCTCCGTGGCCTGGCCCTTACCTCCCCGCATCCCGTGGAGCCTGGTCCGATGGCAGCCTGCCTTTCTGGAGCCCCCCCACCT
>PJEM01021986.1:0-10166 GCA_004023845.1 Helogale parvula | reverse complement strand
CCAAAGCAGCTCCACCTGTGCCGGGGGCTGATCCCCTTCCTCCTCAGCTGTGCCGTCTACTTCCTCCTCTGGATCCCCGAAGACCAGCCGTCCTGGCTCAGCGCCCTCGTCAAGTGCCTGCCCGTGCTGTGCCTGGTGGTGTTCCTGCAGGCCGCGGGCCCGGGCCAGGGCCACCGGGCACTCCTGCAGGCCGCCCTCCTCTGCTCGGCCCTGGGGGATGCCTGCCTCATCTGGCCTGAGGCCTTCCTCTACGGTGAGCACAGGGCACAGGCCCCTGCCCTGGCGGGGCTCTCGTTCCCCTGAGGGGTCGGGCAGCTCTCCCTGAGCAGAGGCGTGCGGAGGAGCAGAGGGGCTGCATGGGCTGCAGTCTTGAGTAGCTGGTCAGGGAGGGCCTCACCAAGAAGGTGGTGTCTTGGAGAGGGTGCAGGCCATCTGAGGAAGGATGGTCCAGCGGGACCAGCAAGTGCAAAGGCTCTGGGGTGGGAAGGTGCTGACGAGTCCAAACAGGTGGGTGGGCGGGTGGGGCCAATTAGGGAGCAGAGCAAGGCAGGAGTCGGCAGAGTTCTAGGCAGAGTGAGGATGGATGCGGTGTGTTTTAAGGTCGCTGGTGCGCAGGGAGAACAGAGACCTGCCCGGGGAGGCGGACAGGGACGCGGGGGCCAGGGTGGAGGCTGGCCCCTGGGGCGGGTCTTTCCCTCACGCTGGCGCTGCAAGTCGGCCACATGGGGCACGGGCCCACCAGGCACCCCCACCCTGTCTCCCCCAGGCGTGGCTGCCTTCACCGCGGCTCACCTGCTCTACCTCTGGGCCTTCGGCCTCATGCCCCCACGGCCAGGCCTCCTGCTGCCCGTCGCCCCCGCCTTGCTGCTGCAGCACGGCCTCCTGATGCCACACCTCCCCCCGGGCGTGGCCCTGCCCCTGGTGACCTACTCGCTGGTGCTGGCCGCCATGCTGTGGCGCGGCCTGGCCCGGGGCGGGAGCGCCCGCTGGGGGGCCCTGCTCTTCGTGCTCTCGGATTCCGTGCTGGCCTGGGATGCCTTCGCCCAGCCCCTGCCCCACGCCCGCCTGGTGGTCATGACCACCTACTACGCCGCACAGCTCCTCATCGCCCTGTCCGCCTTCCGGAGCCCCAGCCTCAAGGCCCACTGACCAGGGCTCAGCCGAGCAGCTCCGGGTGCCCCCCCACCCTCCACCAGGCCCTGGGTGCCCAGACTGACTGGCCTGGCCAGAGAAGCCCCCCGGGGGCCAGGATCCTGGACTCCCGCCTGCAGGGGTCTGTCCGGTCGGCCCGAGACACATGAGAATCCACTGTGTCACCAAGTTCCTGCCCCCTTCCCTCTGGCCTGATTCTGGACTCCAGACCTGTGTTGGGGGGACCCACCTGCCTCCCGCCTGCCCCCCACGTCCACCTGCCGCCTCCCCTCTCGCTTTGATCTGTCTTGTGCCTGAGGAGTAATGGCGACATCGCCAGTATTTGGGGAGGGGGTCTGGGGGAGGGGTGCTCCCAGTAACAACAAATGGTCCTTTCTCTTTTTTGTTGTTGTTAACAATAAAACTATTTTATTTGTTTTCAAAAATATGATTCAGTGACATTAAGTACATTCACAGTGTTACACACTGAGTTTTTTTTTAATTCTCATTCTTGCGGTAGGAACTTTCACGGCGGGTGGGCCCCTCGTCACACGTGTTTAGGGTCCGATACAGTAATGCCGACCACGCGCAAGCCTGGTGCCCAGGGCTATGGGACGTGGGGTCCCCCTCGTTGTGTCAGGGTCAAAGTCCGCCCTCCCCTCTGGGGGTTCCAGACAGAGGGGACACCAAGGGGAGGGGCCTCCGGGGTCAGGGGAGTCCCCTTGAAAGCCAGCACTCCCTGGTCAGGTTTGCGGTGAACACCGCCGAGAGGGGAGTCCCCACCCCATGTGCTGAGCGTGCGCTCTGAAAACACGCCCGCACCGTGCATACGTCACATTAATAAAGCGTGTGCACTGCATTGTGCCTCCAGGGACTCTTACAGCAGTGGGGAGACTTCCACATACTCTTAGGGACCTCCTGAGCCCATCCCTATTTTAAGTTTTTATTTATTTATTTTTTAATTTTTAAATTTATTTTTGAGAGACAGCGTGAGCAGGGCAGGGGCAGAGAGAGGGAGACCCAGAATCAGAAGCAGCTCCAGGCCCTGAGCTGTCAGCCCAGAGCCCGACGCAGGGCTCGAACTCAGAAAATGCGAGATCATGACCTGAGCCGAAGTCGGCTGCTTCATCAACTGAGCCCCCCAGGCGCCCCCGTATCTTAAATTCCACAGGAGTGATATCACATGTCTTGCTCTGACCTTTGCGCTTAGCATAATACCCTCCAGTTCCACCCATGTCCTTGCAAGCGGCAAGATTTCATTCTTCGTCACCGCCGATATTCCATTGTATAGATACACCACGTCTTCTGATCCATTCATCCGTCGATGGACGTTTGGGCTCTCTCCATACTCAGGCTGTTGTCGATAGCGCTGCCGTAACCATTGGGGTGCCCGTGCCCCTTCGAATCAGCGTTTTGGTGTTCTCTGGCCCAGCCCTATTTTTCAAATCTTCCCACCTTCGGGCCAGGGTCACCACTCGCCACAGGGAAGGCTCTGGGCCAGATAAGGCTGTGGCGCAGCCCCGGGCAGGCAGGCGATCTGGGGGGCTGTGCCCTGCTCTTCACAACTTCAAAGGCTGTGTGGGCCAGCAGTGCCCCCATCAAGCCCCTGCCTCATGCCCCCCTGGGGGTCACAGCCCCGCTGCCCAGGTCCTGGGTGCTCTGGCCACCATCAAGCGCAGGGGGATGACGTGAGGACCCGCTCTCTGTCCCCCATGAGAGCGCCCCATGGAAAGTGCTAAGGATTGAAATGACCGGCCTCCATCTGTCTGAAGTGTCTTCCAAAATGTTTTAAGAGAGAGAGCGAGAGCATGAGCAGGAGTGGGGCAGAGAGAGAGAGAGAATCCCAAGCAGGCTCTGTGCTGACTCAGGGCTCGAACTCACGAACCGTGTGTGAGATCCTGACTTGAGCCAAGATCAAGAGTGGGACCCCCAAGGCTCCTGGGTGGCTCAGTCGGTGAAGCGTCCGACTTCGGCTCAGGTCACAGTCTTGCGATTCGTGGGTTCGAGTTTTGCGTTAGGCTCTGTGCTGACAGCTCAGGGCCTGGCCTGGAGCCTGCTTTGGATTCTCTCTCTCTCTCTCTCTCTCTCTCTGGCTGTCTCCCCCTCCCCCAAATAAATAAACATTCAAAAAATTAAAAAGAAAAAAAGAGTCTGGCTCCCAAAAGGACTGAGCCACCAGGTGCGGCCTCCGTGTGCTTGCACATAACCTTGTGGGGGCGTAAGGTGGGTGCGGGAGGCCACTTAAGAAAAATCAAGTGTACACATACATGAATGGTTCATGGCACGTTCACAGAGTTGTGCAATCACCGCAATCAATTTGGAGCCTTCATCACCCCAAAAAGGGACCCGTGCCTTCCAGCACCTTCCACCCCCCACCATGCACCCCTCCAGCCCACGGCGACCACCAGCATAATCCGTCTCTGGTGCGTTACCGATCCCTTGGGATTTGGGTTGTTTCCGGCGTTCCCCAACGACACATAACTGGGATTCTCCTCCATTCCAGCGTGAGGGGTCCCCCACACCACCGAGCAAGTCCCCACACCTGCTGGGGCCCCCCAGTTCAAGTCCGTTGTGATGCAGTCTGGCTGGAGGCCTTGTCACAGCCCACGGGTGAGAGCTGGGCCCCAGGGGACGGCCCTGCCCCTCCCAGAGGCCCATCCAGACCCAGGTGGTCACCTGGGCTTCTGACCATCTGCTCCGCTGCTGATCGGAGGTCCCCACGACCCTCTCCTGGGTTTGATTAATGTGCTCGGAACTCAGGAAAGCATGTCCCTTGCCAGCTCGCAGATTAAGGATGAAAGGGACCCAGCTCGGGAGCAGCCGGATGGGAGAGGTGCTCACGGGCAGGTATATGGGAAAAGACATGGGGCTTCTGTGCCTCTCCCTGAACCTCCAGGTGCCCGCCAACCTGGCAGGCTGATGCTTATTTAAAAAAATTTTGTTAATGTTTATTTATTTTTGAGACAGAGAGAGACAGTGTGTGAACAAGGGAGGGGCAGAGAGAGAGGGAGACACAGAATCCCAAGACAGGCTCCAGGCTCTGAGCTGTCAGCACAGAGCCCAGCGCGGGGCTCGAACCCACGAACCATGAGATCATGCCCTGAGCCGAAGCCGGATGCTTAACTGACTGAGCCACCCAGGCGCCCCTAATGTTTATTTTTTAGAAATGACTTTTGAGGTGTGTTGGGGGGCTCAGTCGGTTAAGCATCCCCCTCTTGATTTCAGCTCAGGTCACGATCTCACGGTTCGTGGCTTCAAGCCCCATGTCGGGCTCTGTGCTGACAGCTCTGAGCCCGAAGCTGCTTCAGATTCTGTGTCTCCCTCTCTCTGCCCCTCCCCCACTCATGCTCTGTCTCTCTCTCAAAATAAATAAACATTAAAAAAATTTTTAAATAAGAAATTACTTTTTTCCCCACATGTTTTATTTATTTTGAAAAAGAGAGAGTCCCAAGCAGGCTCCGAGCTGTCAGCACAAAGCCCAACACAGAGCTGGAAGTCATGAACGGTGAGATCATGACCTGAGCCGAAATCAAGAGGTGGATGCTTAACCAACTGAGCCCCCCAGGCACTCCAATTTCCTGCTTTCCATATTGTAGTGTGTGTGTGAGATGTTACACCGGGAAAGGGGATCAACGCTCACACGGGACCCCTTATACTATTTTTCACAACTTCCTGGGAGTCGCTAATAATTTCAAAGTAAAATCTTTTTAAAAAATTTAGAATTTTGCTCATCAACAAAACAAAAAACCCCACCAAAGATATTTTTCTTCCTTTTTCCTCTTCCTCTCCCTCTTCCTTCCCTTTTGAGACATTCCAGCCCTGGAGCCATTCGGCGGACTGAGCCCCGCAGGCTTCCTGGTGGTGGCTCACGGTGGGGTCAGAGTTCAGGCAGGGTGAGGAGGGTGTTGGGGGCGGGGCAACTTCCGGTGCAGGGTCCGAGAGAAGGAGCCTCACAGAGTGAGGAGCTGGTGGCGGGAGGGAGCGGATCACGTGCAGGAGGCCTGCCCGTGTGCAGTTCACTCAAGCTAGACCCACGTTCTCGGAGAAAGGAGCTGATGGTCCGGAGAGAAAAGGTGAATGAGCCACAGGTGAAAAGATGTTCACTAACACTGCTCATTAGACGATGCAAGTCAAGACCGTGAGATTCCACTGCACGCCCCTCAGGCTGGCGGCCATCAAAGACGGACCTCGGAAGGGCTGGCGAGGAGGGAGACGTGGGGGACCCCTCCCCACCCCCGGGGCACCGTTGGTGCGAATGTGGAATGGTTCAGCCCCGTGGAAGACAGCACGGCGCTTCCTAAAACAACTAAGCGCAGAATTACCATACGGCCCAGCAATCCCACGTCCGGAGATATGCCCGAAATAATTCAAGCAGGGGCTCAAAGGGATGTCTGCACACCCAGGTTCAAAGCAGTGTTATTCACAATATCCGAGAGGCGGGAGCGCCCAAGCGTCCGTCAGCGCGTGAAGGAACAAGCAAAGTGTGGACTATTCTGTGTACATCCATGTGGTCGGTGTCGGATGGTCCCCAGATCTCACTGATGACCCTCCACTCCTCCACCACACTCTTCACAGAAGCCTCCTGGGGGTTCCTTCTGGGGGACTCAGGGGGGTTCCTTGCAGAACCGTTGGGTGCTTTCCGGGATTTGTGGATGAGCTTGCGATGGGCGAAGGAGCCAGGGCCTGTCTGGCGTCCTGCTCCTAACAGACCCAGGTTCCCCCTTTGCAGCCCCCATCCCAGTCAGACGCTTCAGGGTGGAGGCTCAGACCCCCGCTCCATCACCCCAACGAGGGAGGTCCCTGAGGGTCCAGGCCCTCAGATACGCCTCCACGGGATCCAAGTGTCTCCAAGGAGAGCACCCACGTGGAACTCACAGCACCTCAGAGACCCGGACTGCGGTGCGTGCCCTTGACCCCCGACTTTTTAAGAATTTTCTTCATGTGGGCTGAGCAGGACAGAGTGAGCAGCTCCAGGAAGACCCTCCTGCACGTCTGCGGGTGACAAATGACCCTCCCTAGGGATGACCCTACCGACGAGAAAAAGAAAGGTCATTGCCTGTGTGCCTGGAGCTGGCATGAGGGAGTACCACCAACGGAGGCTTGAAGCAGCAGTTCTGGAAGCTGGAATTCTGCAGTCAGGGTGTTGATCACACTCTCCGTGGGGCCTTGAGAATCTCTCCTTGCCTCTTCTAGCTTCTGGAGATTTGCTGGTGATCTTTGGCATTCCTTGGTTTGAAGTCACATCAAGCCAATCTCTGTCTCCGGCTTCCCATGGCATTCTTCCTGCTTGTGTCCAAATGTCTCTCTCCTTCTGAGACACCAGTCGTTGGATTTAGGGCTCATTGTAATCCATGTGACCTCATCTTCCCCTGGTTACATCTGCGAAGACCCTATTTTGAAATAAGGCCCGTTCACAGGCACCGGGGTTAGGTTGTGGACACATCTTCTTCTTGAGCGAAACAGCACAATTCAACCCACAACAGTCACCGGGTTGAGGATTAGCAAAGACCACTCCCCACTACGAGGCTGGAGTAGGAGGTGGTTAGTGAAGGGCGCTCCGGTGGAGCCCTCTGGGAGCTGACAGTCCCATGGCCTTGTGAGACGCAGGGCAGTGTGACAGGTGACAGGTGGTCATCTGGCTCCAGTGAGGAGAACAGGAAATGAGGACCACCGAAGGTGGAGGGCCCCGGACTGACATTCCCTGCGAGGCTTCCAGCTTCTGGGCCTTAGTTCTAGAGAACCACGTCCTGAGCAGCCAGGTCCGTCCGGGGTGGTGCAGGTGCTCAGGGATTTGGAGATGCTGACCACGTCCCCTCTCTTAGTGCCCAATCCAGCGACACACTGAGGGACGCAGGGCCACACCATGAGTGCTGTCATCCAGGTCTAGACGGCCCCTCTGGGTCCGGACCGTCCACCCTACACCGGCAGCGGGGTCCTGTGCTGTGAGCCGGGTTTCACCAGTGAGATCCTGAATGTCTCTGGGACATAGGTCGTGGTTGGGGGACTGGAAAGAGGGCCCGGTACACCTTCACTATCCGGGCGAGGAGTGGAGTCATAGTGATACCCAGGTCTTTGACATGCCCACAGGGGAGACGAGCCAGTTCTGGGCTTGCAGCAAGGCGCTGCTCTGGGCCTCTTTCCAAGGAACTGGACAGTTCATTTGAGCTCAAGGGAGGGAGCCCTGTTGCTAGGGAGTGTCTCTCCCTAGCAACAGGGATGGGCAATCACCACGTATTCCTGATCTACCTCCGAGATTCAGAGCTTTAGAAGACAAGAAATACCCTAAAGTATCCACGTCCAAATTTCTGATCTCCAGACTCAGTCAGCCAGCTCCAAAGTTTGGCCTCACTCCAAAGACTCCATTCACCCTCCACCTACTGGGTCCCCCGGGCTAGGAGGATGTGACAGGTGGGAGACTCAACATCATGGACACTCCACTGGAGGAGGGGGGCCTGGGAGGCATTCACCAAGTGAGGATGCCTACAGGTGCTCTGGCGCAGACAGCAGGTGTGAGGAGCATTTCCAGGAACCCCCCTCACCTCCCTGCTCCCAACATGGTCATGGATTTGCACAAGGAAACTGCAGTGAAAGGTCCCCACAGACGCCCAGTCTCAGCTCTACACGTACTGGATCCAGTGGGCGCCTGGGAGACATCCCCAGGGACAGCAAGACCCCCAGGGGCATCTGGCCAACCACACAAGCCTGACCAATGACAGTTGCTATACAGTGCAGACTCTGGAGCCCGGGACCCTGTACACCTGTGGGCAGACAGGAGCAATGTGACCAGTGATGCGAGGAGCGTCCTTGCATCCACAGGTGAGATGGGTCCCCTTCGACCTGGTGGGAGCTGAGGTGGGCCCTCGGGGCAATGGGAGGGGAGTGGACTCCAAATCCCATCAGGCCATGGGGTCATGCCTTGCTAAGCTGCAGTGGTAGAGAGCCCAAGGGCTCGTGGGAATTGTAGTCTGAAGGGATCAGTTGCATGTTCATTTGGGGAGGATGGAAAATGAGAGCTGAAGAGGTGCCTTGGTTTTGGGAAGAAGAAGACGGACTAGAGACCCCCGACCCCCAGAACTTCCAGTCATTAGCTCTGGAGGAGGCTGATAAGGTCACACAGGTGGTTGGTGATAGGAATGAACAGAATCAGGAAGCCAACAAACATACCTTGAAAAGCCTTCTGGACACTGGAGGTCTTAGGGATGACCCCAAAACAGGGGCACCTGGGGGGCTCAGTTGGTTAAGTGTCCAACTCCATCTTGGCTCAGGTCATGATCTCATGGTTTGTGGGTTCAGGCCCTGTGTCCAGCTCTGCACTGACAGCATGGAGCCTACTTGGGGTTCTCTCTCTCTCTCTCTCTCTCTCTGCCCCTCCCTTGCTCGCACACACCTCAAAATAAGTAAATAAATATCACAAATAAATGTGGCTATGATTTATCAAGTGTTTTAATTTTTTAATGTTTTTATTTATTATTGAGACAGAGAAAAACAGAGCATGAGTGGGGGAGGGGCAGAGAGAGAAGGAGACACAGACTCTGAAGCAGGCTCCAGGCTCTGAGCTGTCAGCACAGAGCCCCACGCAGGACTCGAACCTACAAACGGTGAGATCATGACCTGAGCCGACTGAGCCCCCCAGGCGCCCCTATTAGGTGATTTTAAAGGGCTGGCCCTCGTTCTGAGATTTCATAGGTACAAAGACATTTCTTACCCACGTATACTGATAAGCAGATGTATCTGCTCTTTTACAGCTGGGGAATCTGAGTCACTGTGAGTTTCAGCCAGTTGGTCAAGGTCACAGGTGGACCGGGGCAGGGCGGGCGAGGCAAATATGCAAATACTAACAACAGTTTGGCGTGTTGTGACCGAACCAGCACGGGTTGGACCCAGTGCGGTCCATCTCTGACTGCATCCCAAGGGCGGGGAGGAGGGTGCGCCTGGCAGGGGGGCGGTGGGGCACATATGCAAAGTCCAGCGATGGAGTGATACCCACGGTGGAGGCGGGGAGAGGCGACGGCGCCTGAGTCGAGCAGAGCCCACTGCAGGCCAGGGGTTAGGCCTGGCCTGGTCTGTCCCATTGACAGACGGAGCTGTCTCTGTCCCAGGGCTGGCACGGCCGACCATCCAGGCCCTGCCCTGGGCATCCATGGCGGCGGCAGCAACAGGGAGGCAGCCCCTTACCCAGGCGATGTGTGGGGGGCAGTGTGAGGGGAGGCCGACGCTGGAGGGCAGGGGAGACCCCATGGCCAGGGAGGGGGAGCAGGAGCGCAGGAGCCCAGCAGAGTGAGGACCAGGGCTGAGGGGCGGGGCGGGGAGCCTGCACTTCCTCCTCCTCCCTTCCCACCCCAGCCTGTGGCCTCACCGCTGCCCTGGAACTCAAAAGGGGAAATTCTTGCGTTTAAAGTCCAGCAGGTGGAAAGTCAAGGCTGGGACACCTGGGTCCCTCGGCAGTGTCTGGAGACATGATGGGGTCCGCAGGGGGCCTCGGGGCCTGCGGGAGCCTGGTGTTGCTGGTGAGTGCTCCCAGACGGGGTGGGCAGTGGGGTCCTGAGTAGGGGCTGATGGAGTCCTGGGGAGGGAAGGAGGCTTCTGGGCTGTCGGGGAGCCTCACACCTGGGCTCTCAGGTACTGCGTCTGTGGTGGGCGTGAGCTCGGGGCCAGGCCAGACTCAGGTGTGTGCAGAGAGACCTGAGGCCTGCCCCAGCCCCTCCTCCCTCAGACCGAGGAGTGCACAACCCCAGCCCCTCCTCCCTCAGACCCAGGGGTCCAGGCCCCCAGCCCCTCCTCCCTCAGACCCAGGAGTCCTGGCCCCCAGCCCCTCCTCCCTCAGACCCAGGAGTCCAGGTCCCCAGCCCCACCTCCCTCAGACCCAGGAATCCAGACCCCCAGCCCCTCCTCCCTCAGACCCATGAGTCCAGGCCCCCCAGCCCCTCCTCCCTCAGACCCAGGGGTCCAGCCCTCCAGCCACCTCCTCCCTCAGACCCAGGAGTCCTGGCCCCCAGCCCCTCCTCCCTCAGACCCAGGGGTCCAGGGCTCCAGGG
>PJEM01021985.1:0-10177 GCA_004023845.1 Helogale parvula | reverse complement strand
CAGATGTCTTTCAAACAGTCGAGGCCAATGTGGCTTGGGGCAGGGCTGGCGGGAAGGTGTGTGGGCAAAGGGCAGAAACCTGAGGCTCGAGGGGCGGGGGTTGAGTAGGGCAGAGCTCAGGGGCCCTCTGGGATGGCGGCTGTTGCCATGCGGGGCAGGAGCTGTGGGAGAGCTTGTGGGGGGTGGGGGGATTGGGGACAGGGTTCCTGGTGAGGAGTCAGGGCTCAGACCTTGTCTAAAGCATGGGTTTGGAGGCATGCGGACACTGCCTAGGGCTGCCCCTGGGTAGAGGGCAGTGGGGTGTCAGGCGGCCTGAAGCCCTGAGCACGGAAGGTGAGGCCTGGTGGGGGGCACGGGGCTGCTGGGCCGTCCTTGGGCCCTGGACTCACAGGTGTGGCCGCCTCTCTGGATCCGCCTCGATGACCCCATACCTTGTGCTGGACCCGCTGGTTTAATGGGAACTGTTTTGGGGTCATCGCCCCCACGAGGTCCCACCTCCCTGTTCCCCAGCCCCCCCTCCCCTGGGGACTGTTTGCCGCCCCCCCCCCCCTTAAGGACTGCTAGCCCCCTGAAGACTGTTTGCAGGTCCCGCCCCCCCCAGCTCCACGGTGAGGACTGTTTCCAGAACCCCGGAGTATCGCACAGGAGCTGCGGGCCTCAGGCGGCCTCTCCTGCGGGCGCCGGTCCCGGGGCCTGTGTGAGTTGTCGGTCTTCTCACAGGGGGCGCTGCTGTGTCCCGTCAGGAGGCTCCGTGTCCCAGCGGGGCGGACCTTTGGGTGGTGCACGTTGACGCCGGCGGTGTCCGGGTCCCGGGGATGCGCCCAGCAGAGGTCAGGCTGGCTCATGTGGTGGCGGCGGCATGTTTAGCGTCACAGGGAGCCGCGCGCTTTCCCAGGGTGGCTGCACCCATCTCAGCTCCTGCAGGGGGAGGGGGAACCCCCGTTTCCGCCTCCTGCCCCGCATCTGGGCAGGGGAGTGTTTCAGGCGCCCTCCGGGTGTGCGTGCTGGTTTCGATCTGGATTTCCCCCAGGACTCCTGGGTCTGTTCCCTGCGAATGCCTCCTCCTCCTCGGGACTTGTGCCGTAGGGTACAGGCCCTCGACCCTTGTGCGAGGCCCAGGGGGCTCCCGGCCTGGGGCGGCGCGCCGGATGGCAGGCATGCGCACTGCCGCCTGCTCTGGGGCCTCGGCTCCTCTGTAGGCAAGTTTGCGTGGTGTGCGCTTGGTTTACAGACACGGCGCCAGACCGCAGGCACTTGCCGGAGGCGTGGGGCGGCCTTCTTGCACTCAGGACCAGTAGACGGTGCTTCAGCCTTCACGCTCCGGGCCATGTGAGCAGGGAACCCACAGGGAAGTCCAGAAATGAGGGCGGCGTGGCCCTGAGCCGACCACGTTGGACGGAGACGAGAACCCTGGTCTCAGCGTGGAGCAAGGCACTGCCGCCGTTCGGTTTCAGGGCTCAGAGCATGTCCGCAGGGAGCACCGATGTGGGGTCACAGACACACCGGACAAAGGGGCAACCTCGCCTGCAGGAGCCGTGAGGAGTGAGGGTCTACCGGCCTGCAGATACTCTCTCCCGGGTAGCTGGACCTGCCATCTGGGTGCGCGGGCAGAAGCTTTGTACACCCGGTTTTGACCGGGTGCAAATTACCAGCACTTCCTTTTCTGTTTTTTTGTTTTTTGGCATCTCTGTTGTAGAGACATGAGTAGTTTATAGTTTTGTTTTACTTTTAAAATTTATTTTGAGAGAGAGAAAGAGTGTGCAGGTGCGCGAGTGGGGGAGGGTCAGAGAGAGAACGCCAGGCAGGCTCCGAGCTGTCAGCACCAACCCCAACACGGGCAAACCCACGAGGTGTGAGATCATGACCTGAGCCGCGGCTGGACACTTAACCGACTGAGCCACCCAGGCGCCTCTGGTTTATAGTTCTCATTTCTTGTTTTTGGCCTTGGGGAGACGCTGGCCCCGCAGATGAGGTAGATGTCCCAGTGCTCTGCCTCCTGACCAACCGGGGAGGTGGTGGTGCTTCTCCCCAAGACGTGTGGTGGAATTCAGCCGTGAACCCCTCCCCGCCTGGTGCTTTCTGTCGAGGAAGGTTATCAGTTATCAGGAGATAGAGGCCCCTTTGTTCTGTTTGTCCTTTGGAGGGTGTTGGCGGGGGGCATCTGTCAGGAATTGGCCTGTCTACAGGGCTGGGCGCCATATTCCTGTTACCCCCTCACGTCCGTGGGACCTGTAGTGATGCCCCCTCTCTCCCTCGCCTCTCCTGTGTTTGCGGGTTCATTTGTTTAGAGCATTTATTTGTCACTGAGGTGGAGTTGGCACTCGGTGTTACGTTTGTCTCAGCTGTGTGCCGCACTGATCCGGCTCCTCCGCCCCTTACGCTGCACTCCCCACACCGCACACGCGCCCACAGAGCCCACAGAGCCACTGACCGTGTTCCCTGCACTGTGCCTTTCATACCCCCTGACTTACTGGTGCCACCCGGGAAGCCTGGACCTCCCACTGCCCCTCATCTATTTCCCCTTCCCCTCTGGCAGCCATCCGTGTGTTCTCTGCATCTATGGGTCTGTTTCCGCTTTTTGTTTGTTTCTTACATTCTGTGTAGGAGTGAGGTCATGTGGAATTTGTCTTTCCCTGCCCGACTTACTTCACTTAATGTGATACCCTGTGGCTCCAGCCGTGTCCTTGCGGATGGCATGATCACATCCTTTTTTGTGGCCGAGTGCTGGTCGACTGTCTTCCACATCTGTTCCTCTGTGGACAGACCCTTGGGCTGCATGTCTTCAAAACGTGGGGGTGCATTCATCTCTTCCAATCAGTGTTTCACTTTCTGGGGGTAAACAGTCCGTAGTGGGGTATCGAAAGCCAGGCTGCCTTCTGTGCACCGTGCTTCTGAGGTCAGGTGCAGGCGCTCTTTGCCAAGGCCCTAGATCCTGGAGGTCTTCTCCAAAATCTTTATGGTTTCTGTTGTGTGTTCGGGTCCATGGTTTGAGCCAGCTTGGCAAGCATGAGGTGTGAGGTTTGCGGGAAGGTGCCCAGCACCATCTGTTGAAAAGGCTCCTCCCTCCCTTGGCTTGTGTTTGCACCGCTGGCGGGGCCAGCGGGGCATGTCTGTGTGGGTGGGCGTGTGGGCCCGGCCCTGCCCTGCTTATCTGTGTGGCTCTCCACCATGCACGCCTCCTGACTCCCGTGGCTGCATGGCAGGCCGTATGTGGGGCATAGTGGTTTTTCTGCCGTCTCTATGGAGGTGTGGAGGCTTTGTAGGGCCTGCGCCTTTCCATATAAATTTAAAAAACAACTTTTTAAATGTTTTATTTATTTTTGAGAGAGAGACAGAGACAGCATGAGCAGGGGAGGGTCAGAGAGAGAGGGAGACACAGAATCCAAAGACAGGCTCCAGGCTCTGAGCTAGCTGTCAGCACAGAGCCTGATGCGGGGCTCGAACCCATGAACCATGAGATTATGACCTGAGCCAGAGCCGGATGCCTAACCAACTGAGCCACCCAGGCGCCCCTCCATATAAATTTTGGATTAAATGTGTGCCTGCAAGAAGCCTTGCAGTGTTTTCCCTCCTCTCCTCTCCTCTCCCTTCCCTCCTCTCTTCTTTTTTTTCTTTCCATCCTTCTCTCCCTGCCCTTCCCTCCTCCTTCCTCCTCCCTCCCTCCTTACCCTTCCTTTTTCCTTCCTCTTTCCTCCCTACCCTTCCCCTCCCTCCCTCCCTCCTTCCCTCCTTTACTTCCTTCCTTCCTGTCTCGTGAGCATGATGGTTACTGTGTAAAAGAGGACTATGAATTTCTCTACCTACACTAACAAATTCTCTTTAAGGCGCTTTCACTGTGGCGTAGAATTCAGGATATGAGCACTAACCTGCCTAAGTACCTTTGCAAACATGGTCGGAACTTCCAAGAGCAGGCCCCCTGCTGGGTGCTGGAAATCTGGCAGTGGACCGAGCTGGCACACATGAGCTGTGCCCCGCACATGCCACTTACTGTGAACGGACTCTCTGTATTGATGGATGTGTACAGCTGGTCGGTTTGATGCTACCTAATTTTGTATTAGTTGGATGTTGGAGATTAAGTGGCTTGTTTGGTGTCAGTAAAAGTTTGTGTTGGGGGCGCCTGGGTGGCTCAGTTGGTTACGCATCGATTCTTGATGTTGGCTCAGGTCATGATCTCGTGGTTAGTGAATTCAAGCCCTGCATTGGGCTTTGTGCTGACAGCACGGAGTCTGTGTAAGGACACAGGTCTGAACCAAACTGACTCCATGGCAGGCTTCAAGTTTCCCCTCTGACCTTGGAGGCCTAAGTGTCGGTTTCCCAGAATCATTAGACAATAAAAGGGCACAGATTGCTCGACCAGGGACCACCCTGGTAACACCCAATCAGAAGCGGCCAGCTAAAATGCTTAACACTCCTAAGGGCGGGCCTAGAGATAGAAGCTATAGATAATCACTTATTGCTTAAGGCTAGTTACACTCTACGTGGGGGTCCTGGGTCCACTCTGTAATTGGTTATTTTCAAAGATACTCTAAAGGTCCCGCCAAAAGTAATGAACGCTCTAAACAAAATGTGTGGATAAAGTTGCTGCCAATGATGTTATGTGATAATAATTGGATCACTGTATCTGTGTCTCAATTTCCTGTAACTCCATTTCCCAAAACCCGTAAAACCCCTGCTCAGTCCTTGTTCGGGGCTCTCAGCATGGATCCACTGCGCTGATGAAGTCTGTGAGCCCAAGCTTGAGCCCGTAATAAAGCCCTTTGCTTTTGCATGCGTGACTCGGTCGCCCTGTGGTCTCTGTTTTTTGGGGACGATATTGCGATCTGGGCATAACGTCTGCTTAGGATTCTCTCTCTCCCTCTCTCTCTGCTCCTCCCCTCCTGCTCTCTGTTTCTCTCTCTAAAATAAATAAATATTAAAAAAATTTGTGTTGGAATGCATCACCTCCCTGCAGGCTTTGCGGTTTTCACCGGAAGCACTGAAGACATCAAACAGGAGGACAGAGTGTTGGTTTAGGAAAACCTCTGACCTGCAGAACATAATTGTAGATAGTATTTTTCAGTGTACAGTGGGGCAGGCTGTGAACTGAGTTTTCAGCTTAGAGTTTTCTGCTAAGGAACACATCTGTGGTATTCATGTCATGTCATGTCATGCTATGCTATGTTATTGCCGGAGTCCGGCTCCAGCAGGTCCAGGGGTCCCTGAAGGATGGACAGTGTTGGCACAAGAGAGTGATGAGAGACACAAGTTTCTTTCTGGTCACCAGGCAGGCATCTCTGCTCTGTCTGCTTTGGTGTCTTTTTTTTATTGGTCAAGCAATAACATGATATCAGAAAATAGAAATTTTTTACAGTGGCTAATTCTTTGTGATAAGATGCTTTGATCATCGAAAGTGTACAGAAACAAGTCTTACGGAAGTATTTTCGTAGAACCATCCCAATTTATTCTTGGCATCAGTCCTCAAGATTAAGAAAGTAACAAACCTATCTTGTACAGGTTGGTTTTCGGCCAATAATTATGACTTTGTTTTTAATTAACAAGTTATAACCGAGTCATGTAATGCAGTTACAGTGAGGTTGAGTAAATTTTGTAACCAAGAGGATAACAGGATGTTTTTAGTAAGAAACAGGATATATACGTATTATTTAAGTTAGTAACGCTAAAATTAAACCATAGGTTAAATTGTATAAAGATAGGCTGGGAGTTATTGTATCTAGCTCATTAACCACAAGAGAAAGATTGTTTGTTAATGAGTTGCTAGAGAAAGCCCTTTCTCTGATGTAAGTATCACGGGGCCCCTGTGTGTGTTGACCTTGCACCTGGGGTTCTAATTTTTTATCCATCCTCATAGCTGAAGTCAGTACCAGGGAGGGTATTTGTGGCTCCAGTTAGCAAAGGTACATGCAGCAGCTGATGCCCGGTCCTTGTCTGTGTCTTACCTGTAAGTGAGGCTCTTCTTCTCCGGGCCAGAGTTAATCATAACTCTTGTGTTCTTAGCCCCCCTCACGTCTTGGGTCTGCAAGGCTCATTAGAAGAGCCTTTTGGCAAACATCTGCAGCGCTTTGCTCTAAAGTCTCACACGCAGGGGCAGGAGTATGCTTGTTCTTATGCAGTAACTGTGTGGGGAGTATCGGCCTGATCTGGAACATTGTGAGGCCTCATCAGTAACAGCGGTCCCATTCCCAGTATGAGCCAATAGGAGAAGGAGAGACCAGTTAGGCTTCACGGCAGGAGCTGCGCAAACGTCCGCCGTTTCCTCGCTGTGACTGTGTCACCCGGCGAGGCATGTTATGTTACGTTACACTATGTTTTGTTATGTTAATGTTAGGTTATGTTAGGTTAAAGAAGGCTCCCCCCCAGCATGGAGCCCAATGCGGGCTTGCACTCCCGACCCTGAGGTCAAGACCTGATTTGAGACGGAGTCCCACGCTTGACCGACTGAGCCGCGCGGACGCCCCTACAGTATTCATTGTAAGTGAAACTCCGAGGAAAATGTGATTCCTTGTCCAGAAGTGTACTTCATGGCTGGAGGTAAGACCGCTCTGGACAGTCCACGGGGTGGGGTCCCTGATCCGGGACACAAGGGAGCCGGTGACTCGGACTCTAAGTCGGGTCTGCATGGGCAGATTTTGTCGTGAAGGGAAGGGTAGAGACCGTGTGGAAGAGGCGGCTGCAGCAATCCTCAAAGCTCCCAGGACTCCTAGAGGGGGAGGACCAGCGCCGGAAAGTCAGAGCTAGAGCCATCCACTTAAACCTCACCCTCCTGGGGAGGATGGAGTCTGCCAAAGCTGAATTCCGTAAATGACCTTGGTGCCTGGCGGTGCAGGGCAGGGCGGGGCGGGACGGAGATCCAGCACCTGGCAGTAGCGTCCTGGAAAGGACTGGAAAGGGCATGCGCCTGTGTGTTGTGAGCAGAGGCGCAGAGGCGGGGCTCAGATGGGTGGGCATTCGGAGCACGAGCGTCAGGCTGGGTCGGGATGACAGGCCTGCAGATCTGCGGGGGTTGTGCGAGCCCAGCCGGGACCATTAGCTTTATAGCTTTAAGACTGTGGCTGATCTCTGTCCCACCGGGGTTTCCATAGGGATTGCTGACTGGATGGAGAGAAGTGGCCCGTTCTGTGAAGCTGGGTGATGGCTGTGGCCCCAGGACTCACAGACACGGAAAGAGGACGGCTGGGAAAGGACACCCCACAGAAATGCATGGTCAGCCATGGACTCAGGAGACCCGGAAGGCCACCATGTACCCTGTCAGGGGGCCGTGGCAACGGTGAGTGTGCATGCACCCCACACTGGAACACAGAACAAGAGCTGGAAGGTCCGCGGGGCCTCAGTCCCACACTCTGCAGCGGACAGATGGTACACACAGCTGGCCGCCCGGAAACAGGGCGCCGACCTGTGTCCCAGGCCATGTGGGCCCAGCACACCGATACTTTCTTCATGGCGCCATATCAGGACACATGTTTTGTTTTTTACCGTGACACAGTTAACTTTTATCAACGTGTGTGCACTTACCTTGCTTTAAAAATCCGCACCACCCTAAGTAAGGTCCTGAGCTGTGACCCTGCGTTGGTTTCCGAAACTTCTGTAGTTGTATTTGCCACACTGAGGTTGTGGGTTTTTTAAAAATATTTTAATGTTTATTTATTTTTGAGAAGAAGAGAGAGTGGGGGGGGAGGTGCAGAGAGAGGGAGACACAGAATCCGAAGCAGGCTCCAGACTCCGAGCTGTCAGCTCAGAGCCTGACGCGGGGCTCGAACCCACGAGCCATGAGATCATGACATGAGCCGAAGCCGGACGCTTTACCTACTGAGCCACCCAGGCACCCCAGGTTTTTCTTAAGTGTATTTATTTTGGGAGGGAGAGAGCATGGAAGGGACAGAGAGGGAGACAGAATCCTGAGCAGGCTCTGAGCTGTCAGCACAGAGACCCACGAACTGTGAGATCATGACCTGAGCCACGGGTGCCCCCATGCTGAGGCATTAACCTTCTCAGACGGATGTGGGTGAGTGGTGGGGGGCGGGGGTCAGCATTAACACAGATAGAGTAGAAGTGTAACTGACATGCGGGGTGACGTGAGTTCCGGGCATACCACGTGCCGGTTCCGTATTTGCACGTACTGTGAAGCGATCGCCACTTCTCGGTGACCTCACCGCCACAGACACTTAACAGGGCTTTTCTCCTTATGAGGAAAACTTGGAAGATCTACTGCCTTCCGTGTTTAAATGTGCTTACCGTCCTTTCACCCACGGCCACCACGCTGTACGTTACACGCCCAGGACCTACTCACCTCATGACCGGAGGCTTGTGCCTTTTGTCCGCCTTCCCGGGGCTCACTCCCCTCCCCCGCTTTCAACTGCCCATCTGTTATCTGTGTTTCTTTGTTTTTCTTTGCTGGAGTTTCTGTCTGTTTGTTTTCTTAGATTCCGCATACAAGTAAAGTCCTGTAATTGACAACTAAATGTCTGTCTGGACTTATATCACTTAGCATAATGCCCTCGAGGCTTGTGCATGTTGTCGTGGGTGAAAAGTTTCCCTTCTTTTCGTAAGTGAATACTATTCCCTCGTGTATATTCACCACATCTTCTTTACCCCCTCGTCAGTGGACACGGGCTGCTCCCCGTCTGGGCTATTGTCAAGGATGCTGCTGTAAACACTCCTCAACATACGCTCCAGTTCTCTTCACGTACGTACCCAGAAGTGGGATTACTGGATCATATGGCATTTCTGGTTTTAACTGAGGACCTCGTGCTGCTTTCCACAGCGGCTGCACCCCTCCACCTCTTACCACCGTTGTGTGAGGATTCCTGTTTGTCCACATCCTCTCCAACACTTGTCACTTCTCGTCTTTTTGAGAAAAGTCACGCTAATAGGTGTGAGGCGATATCTCATCGTGATCTTGATGTGCATTTCCCTGATGATTCACAGTGTCGAGTGTCTTTTCCTATGACCGTTGGCCATCTGGATGTCTTCTTTGGAAAAGTGTCTCTTCAGATCCTCTGCCCATTTCTTAATCATCTTGTTTTTGTTTTGTTTATTTGCTATTGAGTTATATTCATTTTTATTTTTCTTAATGTTTATTTTTGAGAGAGATTGTGTGCATGTGTGACAACAGGGGAGGGGCAGAGGGAGAGGGAGAGGGAGAGGGAGAGAATCCCAAGCAGGCTCCACATCGTCAGTGCAGAGCTCGCTGCGGGGCTCAATCCCACGAGAACTGTGAGATCATGATTCTTCCCTGGGCCCTCACCTTGGCCCTCACCGTAACCCTAACCGTGGCCCTCACCAGGGGCCTCCCATGGCTTTCACCTTGGTCCTCACTTTGGTCCTCATCTTGATCCTTCCCTTAGTCCTCATCATGACCTTCCCCATGACCCTCCTTTTGGCCCTCTCCTTCAACCTCACATTAGCCTTCAACTTGGTCCTCTCCACGGCCCTTCATGTGACCTTCACCTTTGCCCTCCCAGGGCCCCACCCCCAACCTTCCCTTTGGCCCTTTCCTTGACCCTCAACTTACTCCTCATTTTGACCCTCACTTTGATCATAAATTTGGTTCTCACCTTGGCCCTTACTGTTGTCTCACTTTATGGCCCTCATCTTGGTCCTCACCATGGCCCTCCCCCACGGCCTCTGTCCTTGCACTGGGACTGGAACATTGGCTCTCCTGGGCCTCCGGCTTGCTGACCCAGATGTACAGGTACATTTGGCATCCTGTAGGTTCTGTCTCTCTCGAGAACCCTAATGCCAGCGTCTTCCCATGTGGGTGGGTGAGGACCTGCCACATTGCTTCTGTGATGGTGCTCTGATTTATTGGGTTCTTCCCTGGTGGTTGAGCCTGTTGACAGTGCTTTCCCACCACGTGCCACCTGGAGCATCTTTGTACTGTAGCGAACATGTGTAAGAATTCCTGAAAGACTTTGGGCGCCTGCGGGGCTCAGTCGGTTGAGTGTCCGACTTCGGCTCAGGTCAGATCTCACGGTTTGTGGGTTTGAGCCCCGCGTTGGGCTCTGTGCTGACAGCTAGCTCAGAGCCTGGAGGCTGCTTCAGATTCTGTACCTCCTCTCTCTCTGACCCTCCCCTGCTCATGCTGTCTCTCTCTGTCTCTCAAAAATAAATAAAAAACATTAAAAAAAAATTGCTGAAAACCTTGAGTGTGGCAAGCATCATCTCCAGTTTATTTTTGGTG
>PJEM01021984.1:0-10173 GCA_004023845.1 Helogale parvula | reverse complement strand
TACTGTTAAGTGAAACTGCAATACAATCTAAGTTTATTTTGGGAGTGTTTGCTGTATAATTGGATTTAATGAAATGTTTAGAGGTGCAGTAGGCATGACTTTGAGTAGATAATGAAAGAAAATGCAAAATGCTTATTGATTCATGATGTGGTTTCATCTTAGCTTGGGCAAACCATGCAGTATTTAATACATAGTAGCACAATATTTACTATTGAAGCTTGAAAAGATGTGAGTTCTTTGTGTGCAATCTTTCATTTATGCATGTGAGAGGGTTTTCTTTTTTTAATATTTTTACATTATAGTACTTGTTTTGCTTGTTGGGGGTGTTTGCGTATTTAATACATTCCATCAAGGACAGGAAAAAAAATTCATTACATTCCTATACACCAATAGTAAGCAGAAAGAGAAATTAAGAAAACAATCCCATTTGCAATTACACCAAGAACGATAAAATACCTAGGAATAAACTTAAGGAGGTGAAAGACCTCTACTTTGAAAACTATAAAACTATAAAACATTGATGAAAAAAAAACTGAAGATGACACAAATGGAAAGATATTCTATGCTCATGATTGGAAGAACAAATATTATCAAAATGTCTATATTACCCAAAGCAATCTATAGATTTAATGCAATCCTTATCAAAATACCAACAGCATTTTCCATAGAACCAGAGCAAATAATCCTAAAATTTGCATGGAACCACAAAGGACCACAAACAGCCAAAGCAACCTTGAGACAGAAGAACAATGGGGTACCTAGGTGGCTCAGTCAACTAGTTGAGTGTCTGATTCTTGATTTCAGCTCAGGTCACAATCCCAGGATGAGATTGAGCTCCACGTTGGGCAGGGAGCCTGCTTGGGATATTCATATTCTCTCTCTCTCTCTCTCTGTCCCTCTCTCTCTGTCCCTCTCCACAACTTATGTGCTCTCTCTCTAAAAAAAAATTAAGAAAAGAACAAAACCTAGATTTCCCAAACCTAGATTTCAAGTTATATTACCAGCCTGCAGTAATCAAAGTGACACCTAGATCAATGGAGTTCAGAAATAAACCCATGATTTTCTGGCGAATTAACCTCTGACAAAGGAGGCAAGAGGATGCAATGGGAAAAGGACAGTTTCTGCTAAAAAACAAAAACAAAAACAAACTACAAAACAAAAAAATGATAGAGAAAGAAAAAAGTCTTTTCAATAAATGGCGCTGGGATAACTGGGCAGTTACACGCAAAGGAATAAATTGGGCACTTTCTTGCAACATACACAAAGATAAATTCAAAATGTATTAAAGACCTAAATGTGAGACCCAAAACCATAAAAATCCCAGAAAAGAGTATAGGCATTAATGTCTCTGACATCAGCCATAGCAACAGTTTTCTAGATATGTCTATGAGAGGACAAGGGAAACAAAAGCAAAAATAATCTGCTGGCAATACATCAAAATAAAAAGCTTCTGCACAGCAATGGAAACCATTAAAATGAAAAGGCAACCTACTGAATGGGGAAGATATTTAAAAATGACATATCTGACATATTTGGTTAGTATCCAAAATATATAAAGAACTTATACAACTCAACACTCAAAATATAAATAATCCAATTAAAAATGAGAAGAGAGTTGCTGCTGAGGCTGTCGTGGGCACAGGTGGCGTCGGTGTTGCTCCGCATCGCAGGGCCAGGCTGGCAGCAGCTGGCACCTGGCAGTGAAGGCAGGCTCCTGGGGCGGGTGGAATGGACCCCACCTAGGGCAGTGGGAGAAGCAGCTGACCTCAGGATGCTGGTGAGGCGGCAGTTCCTCACTCATCCCAGGGCTACATCAAGAAAGAAACCAAAGTACATGTGGTGGAGAGCTCCAAATTTCAATATGAGTAGGGAAATAAAATAACCAAAGGCACAACAAGAGAGACCAAGGGACATCATTAAAAGAACACCTCCTGAATGGACAGGCCCTGGACAGTCTATGAGCCTCCTTTAATATAGCAATACTCACAGGTGCAGAGTGCATAACAAGCTTTTAAAACTGACAAGAGACAGAAAGCAAGCCAAAAAGATTAAACAGAAAAACTCTCCTCTAAAGAAATTCCAGGAAGAAGTCACAGCTACAGAATTGCTCAAAACATATTAGCAACATAACTGAGCAAGAATTTAGAACAGTAGTCATTAAATTAATCACTGAGCTTGAAAAGGCATGGAAGACATCAGAGAAATTATTGCTACAAAGACTATGGACCTTAAAAATAGTTGTGACAAATTAAAAAATGCTATAAATGAGGTGAATAAAATGGAGGCAGCCACTGCACGGATTAAAGAGGCAGAGAGAATAGGTGAATTAGAAGACACAATTATAGAAGAAGAGGAAGCTGAGAAAAAGAGAGATACTGATCCAGAAGCATAAAAGGAGAATTTGAGAACTAAGTGATACAATCACATGGAACAATATCTGTATCATAGGAATTCCTGAAGAAGAAGGAGAGAAAGGCACTGAAGGGGAGCTTGAACAAATTATAGCCAAGAACTTCCCCAATCTGGGGAAGGAAACAGACATTGAAATCCAAGAGCCACAGAGAAATACCTTCAGACATAACTTGAATCGATCTCTGGCACGACATATCATAGTTGAAACTGGCAAAATATAAGGATAAAGAGGGAATTCTGAAAGCAGCTAGGGATAAAAGGGCCCTAACCTACAAAGGGAAACCTATCAGAGTAGTTACAGACCTAGGTACTGAAACTTGTCAGGCCAGAAAGGAATGGCAGGAAATCTTCAATGTGATGAACAAGAATCCTTTATCCACGAAGCCTGTCATTCAGAATAGGAGGAGAGATTAAGGTTTTCCCAACAAACAAAAAGTGAAAGAATTCATAACCACTAAACCAGCCCTACAAGAAATCCTAAGAGGGACTCTATGACGGAAATGTGCCAAGGAACAAAAGGTACCAGAGATACCACTACAAGCATGAATCCTACAGAGGACACAATGACCCGAAACCCATATTTTTAAATAACACTGAATGTAAATGAACTAAATGCTCCAAACAAAAGACATAGGGTGGCAGATGCATAAAAACAACAACAACAACAACAACAACAACCAAAATCCATCTATTTGCTGTCTACAAGAGACTCATTTTAGACCTGAAGACACCTTCAGATTGAAAGTCAGGGGATGGAGAAATATCTATCATGCGACTGGAAGTCAATGAAAGCTGGAGTAGCTGTACCTATATCGGAAAAACTGGACTTTAAAGTTAGGGCAGTAACGAGAGATGAAGAAGGGCATTAGTTAGGGTCTATCCATCAGGAAGAGCTAACAATTATAAACATCTATCCACCGAATTCAGGTGCAGCCAAATACATAAAACAGTTAATCACAAACAGAAACAGTCTTATTGATAAGAATGTGCTAATTGTAGGGGATTTTAATACTCCACTTATAGCAATGGATAGATCAACTAGACAGAAAATTACTAAGGAAACAATGGACCAGAACGACACATTGGAACAGATGGATTTGACAGATATATTTAGATCTCTACATCCTGAGGCTAGGGAATTCACTTTCTTCTTGAGTGCACATGGTACATTCTCCATGAGAGACCACATACTGGGTCTTAAAGCGGCCCTCAATAAATATAGAAGAATTGAGATCATACCATGCACACTTTCAGGTCACAATGCTATGAAACTTGAAATCAATCACATGAAAAAGTCTGGAAAACCTTCAAAAACATGGAGATTAAAGAACACCCTACTAAAGAATGATTGGGCCAGTAGGGCAATTGGAGAAGAAATTAAAAAATATATGGGGGAGCCGCCTGTGTGGCTCAGTCTTTTGAGGGTCCGACTTCAGCTCAGGTCATGATCTCATGGTTCATGGGTTCAAGCCCTGTGTCGGGCTTTGTGCTGACAGCTCAGAGCCTGGAGCCTGCTTCAGATTCTGTGTCTCTTTCTCTCTCCGCTCCTCCCCTGTTCATGCTCTGTCTCTCAAAAACAAATAAATGTAAAAAACATTAAAAAATATGGAAACAAATGAAAATGAAAATACAACAATCCAAACTCTTTGGGATGCAGCAAAGGCAGTCCTAAGAGGAAAGTACATTGCTATCCAGGCCTAGTTCAAGAAACTAGAAAAAGCGCAAATTCAAAATCTAACAGTGCACCTAAAGGAACCAGAAGCAGAGCAGCAAGAGCACCCCACAGCAGAAGAAGAGAAATAATAAAGATAAGGGCAGTAATAAACAATATAGAATCCAAAAAAACAGTCCAGCAGATCAATGAAACCAAGAGTTGGTTCTTTGAAAAAATAAACACAATTGATAAACCTCTAGCCAGGCTTCTCAAAAAGAAAAGATCCCTCAAATAGGCAAAATCACAAATGAAAATGGATCTATTACAGCCAATCCCTCAGAAATACAAGCAATCATTAGGGAATACTATGAAAAACTGTATGCCAACAAACTGGACAACCTATAAGAAATGGACAATTCCTAAACACACATGCACTACCAAAATTCAAACGGGAAGAGATGGAAAACCTGAACAGACCCATAACTAGAGAAAAAATGGAATTAGTTCTCAAAAATCTCCCAATGAATAAGAGTCCTGGGCCAGATGGCTTCCCTGGGGAATTCTACCAGACATTTGAAGCAGATTAATATCCATTCTTCTCAAGCTATTCCAAAAAATAGAAATAGAAGGAAAACTCCTGGACTCATTCTACAAAGCCAGCATCACTTTGATTCCCAAACCAGACAGAGACCCAGCAAAAAAGGAGACACAGACCAATATCCTTGATGAATATGGATGCAAGAATCCTCAATAAGATACTAGCCAATCGAATTCAATAGCACATAAAAAACATTATCCACCATAATCAAGTGGGATTCATTCCTGGGTTACAGGGCTGGTTCAGTATCCACAAAATCAATGTGATCCATCACATTAACAAAAGAAAAGAGAAAAACCATACGATCCTGTCAATAGATGCAGAAAAAGCATTTGACAAAATACAACCTCCTTTCTTAATAAAGACCCTTGAGAAAGTTGGGATAGAAGGAACTTAAACATCATAAAAGTCATTTATGAAAAGCCCACAGCTAATATCATCCTCAATGGGGGAAAAACAGAACTTTCCCCCTGAGATCAGGAACATGGCAGGGGTGTCCACTCTCACCACTGTTGTTTAACATAGTGCTGGAAGTCCTAGCACCAGCAATCAGACAACAAAGGAAAATAAAAGGTATAAGAATTGGCAAAAATGAAGTCAAACTTTCGCTTTTCATAGATGACATGATGCTCTATATGGAAAACCCATCAGACTCCATCAGAAGCCTACAAGAACTGATCCATTAATTCAGCAAAGTTGCAGGGTAGAAAATCAATGTACAGAAACCGGTTGCATTTTTATATACCAATAATGAAGCAACAGAAATAGAAATCAAGAAACTGATTTCATTCACAATTGCACACAAAAAACATTAATACCTAGGAATCAACCTAACCAAAGATGTAAAAGTTCTGTATGTTGAAAACTATAGAAAACTTAAGAAAATTGAAGAAGACACAAAGAAATGGAAAAACATTCCATGCTCCTGGATCAGAAGAATAAACATTGTTAAAATGTCAATGCTACCCAAAGCAATCTACACATTCAGTGCAATCCCAATCAAAATTGCACCAACATTCTTCTCAAAGCTAGAACAACAATCCTAAAATTTGTATAAACCACAAAAAACCCCAAATAGCCAAAGCAATATTGAAGAAGAAAACCCAAATGGGTGGCATCACAATCCCAGACTTTAGCCTCTACTACAAAGCTGTCATCATCAAGACAGTGTCGTATTGGCACAAAAACAGACACATAGACCAATGGAATAGAATATAGAACCCAGAATTGGATCCAAAAATGTATGGCCAATTCATCTTTGACAAAGCAGGAAAGAGTATCCAATGGAAAAAAGACAGCCTCTTTAACAGATAGTGCTGGGAGAGCCGGAGAGGAACATGCAGAAGAATGAAACTAGACCACTCTCTTACACCATACACAAAAATAAACTCACAAGGGATGAAGGACCTGAATGTGAGACAGGAAACCATCAAAACCCTAGAGGAGAAAGCAGGAAACAACCTTCTTGGCCTCAACCACAGCAATTTCCTACTCGACACATCCCCAAAGGGAAGGAGATCAAGAGCAAAAATGAACTATTGGGACCTCATCAAGATAAAAATCTTCGGCACTGCAAAGTAAACAATCAGGAAAACTAGTAAGGAACTGATGGAATGGGAAAAGGTAGTTGCAAATGGCATATCAGATAAAGGGATAGTATCCAAAATCTATAAGGAACTCACCAAACTCCACACCTGAAAAACAAATAATCCAGTGAAGAAATGGGCAGAAGACATGCATAGACACTTCTCCAAAGAGGACATCCAGATGGTCAACAGACACATGAAACGATGCTCAGCGTCACTCATCATCAGGGAAATACAAATCAAAACCACACTGAGATAACACCTCATGCTGGTCAGAGTAGCTAAAATGAACAAATTGAGAGACTATTGATGCTGGTGAGGGTGTGGAGAGATGGGCACCCTCCTACACTACTGGTGGGAATGTAAACCAGTGTAGCCGCTCTGGAAACAGTATGGAGATTCCTCAAAAAACTATCAATAGAACTCCCCTATGGCCCAGCAATAGCACTGCTAGGGATTTACCCAAGGGATACAGAAGTGCTGATGCATAGGGGCACATGTACCCCAATATTCATAGCAGCACTGTCAACAATAGCCAAATCATGGAAAGAGCCTAAATGCCCATCAAATGATGACTAGATCAAGAAGATGCGGTTTATATATACAATGAAATAAATACTGCATCGCAATGAGAAAGAATGAAATCTGGCCACTTGTCACAACATGGATGGAACTCGAGGGTGTTATGCTAAGTGAAATAAGTCAGGTAGAGAAGGACAGATACCATATGTTTGCACTCATAAGTGGAACAGAAGAAACTTAGAGGACC
Source organism: Helogale parvula (assembly GCA_004023845.1). Classification (NCBI taxonomy): domain Eukaryota; kingdom Metazoa; phylum Chordata; class Mammalia; order Carnivora; family Herpestidae; genus Helogale; species Helogale parvula. Next base: position 3,154 of record PJEM01021984.1, on the reverse strand, counting down.
ATGGGGAGGGGAAGGAGGAAAAACAGTTGGGGAGAGGGAAGGAGGGAAACCATGAGGGACTCTTGAATACTGAGAACAAACTGATGGCTGATGGGGGTAGGGGAGGAGAAAAGAGGGGGTGATGGGCATGAAGGAGGGCACTTGTCGGGATGAGCAAGGTGTTACATGGACACCAACTTGACAATAAATTATAAAAGAAAAAAGTAAAAAAATTTTTAAAAATAAGACATGAACATTTTTCTCAGAAGATATAGAGATGGCCAATAGACATATGAAAAGATGTCCAATATCACTCATTATTATGGAAATGCAAATCAAAGCTGCAATGAGCTATCACTTCACAACTGTCAGAATGGCTAAAATCAAAAACACTAGAAACCATAAGTGTTGGCAAGAATGTGGAGGAAAAATACACTCTTGCAGTATTGGTGGTGGGAATGAAAACTTATAGCCACTGTGTAAAATAGAATGGAGGTTCCTCAAAAAATAAATAGAATTATCCTGCAATTTCACTAGTGGATATTTACCTATAGAATTTAAAAACACTTAATTTTAAAAGATACACGCATCCCTGTGCTTACAGCATCATTTCCAATAGCTAAATTATTGAAGCAATGTGTCTATTGAGAGATGAGTGGATGAAGAAGATATGTGTGTGTGTATGTGTGTGTGTGTGTGTGTGTGTGTGTGTGTCTGTATATACATTCTTCATACATACACACACACACACACACACACAGGAATATTATTCAGCCATAAAAAGAATGAAATCCTGCTATTTGCAACAATATGGATGGATCCATAAAGTGTAACGTGAAGTGAAATAAGTCTGAAAAAAATGAATACCATATAATTTCACTCCTATGTGGATTTAAGAAATAAAACAGGGGAACCTGGGTGGCTCAGTTTGTTGAGCATCCAACTCTTGATTTCAGCTCAGGTCATGATTCCAGGGTCATAGGATTAAGCCCCGCACCAGGCTCTGTGCTAGGTGTGAAGCTTGCTTAAAAGTCTCTCTCTCTACCTCTCCTCCCCATCCTTCTTCCCTGTGTTGCTCTCTCTAAATACTACTACTACTACTACTACAATTTTAAAAGAAATAAAACAAACATGGAAAAAAAAAAAGAGATAAGCCAAAAAACAGATTCTTAAGTACAGAGAAGAAATTGATGGTTACTAAAGGGGAGGTAGGGGAGGGGAAGAGTGAAATAGGTGAAATAAGAAATACCCTTATTGTGATGAGCAGTGAGTGATGTATAGAATTGTTGAATCACTATATTGTACACCCAAAACAATATATCACTATGTTAATTATACTGGAATTAAGATTTTTACAAATTAATGTTAAAATTCACTAAAGGGAATCCATGACAGATTAGAGAATGCAGAAGAATGGAACACCAATCTGGAAGACAGGGTGGTGGAAATCATTCAAACTAAACAGCAAAAGGAATTATTTACAATGAGGATAGGTTAGGAAACTCCTGGAACAGCATCAAGCACATTAGCATTCACATGATAGGCATCTCCAAAGAAGAAGAGTAAAGGGTGCAGAAAACTTATGTAAAGAAATAATAGCTAAAAACTTCCCTACTCAGGGAAGGTAAATAGACACCCACTACTAGGAATAACAGAGTCCCAAAGAAGATGAACACCATATGAAAAATTTCGTATGAAGACACAGAATAATTAAAAAGTAAAAAATTAAAGGAATCATAAGGCAACAAGAGAAAAGCAATTAGTTGTGTACAAGTGAACACTTATATCAGCTGATTTTTCAACAAGAATTTTGCAGGCAAGAAGGGAGTGGCATTATGTATTCAAAGTGTTGGAGGGAAAAACCTACAACCAAGAAACATTCTACCTAGCAAGTTTAGTGTTCAAAATTGAAGGAGAGATAAAAAGTTTCCCCAACAAAAACTTAAAGGAGTTCATCGCCACTAAACCAACCATTCTAGAAATGTTAAAGGGACGTCTTTAAGAAAAAAAGATGATAACTTGAAGAAAATTATAAAAAGGGAAAAAATTCACTGGTAAAAACAAACATAGTAAAGGTAGTAATCAATTCTAAACCTAATACGCAGGTTAAAAAATAAAAGCAACAAATCAATTATATCTACAAAATTTGTTAAGGGAGGGTGAAGTTCCAAGAGAGCAACATAGGAAAACCCTGAACACCCCCCTTGTGGACCCACCAAATCTACACCTGCATATAGAGGAATTTCTCCCGAAGACAAAATGAGGGCAGGCTGAACAGCTTTTGCACAATGAGGGATGGAGGGATCGCACAAAGAGTGGTAGGAGAGATGGACGCACAGGGACTCCACACCAAAGCTGTGAACTACGTAAGCAGAGGATGGAGAAACCTGGAGCAGACTTATCCGTCCAGAGTTACAGAAAAAAAGCCATGGCATAAAAGGGCAACAAGATTATGAAAGAAAGAACTTACTCTCTACCGAACAGTAGGGGACCCGCGAGATGCTTTCCAGGGTTGGAGGGGCTGGTGAGTGCCACTGCTTACATTCCCCTCCACCTTGATAGGTGCAGACTAAACCAGGAATGGGTGCTTTAGCCAACCTGCGGCTTCAGTGGGTTCTGGCCACTAGACCACATGAGCTTGGCAGCCACTGGGGCACAAAACAAAAAGCCGTGAGTGGAAAGGAAACTAGAATGTAAGAGCTTCTGCCAAATGATGGGGGAGCTGCTGGAACGTTCTCGGGTGTTGTGGGTGCTGGTGAGTGCCACTGTAAGGATGCAGGTCTGAAACTGACTCCATGAAACAATAGAAGGGCACACATTGCCCAAGGCAAAAGGGACCACCCCTGTAACATTTCTGAGGGCGGGCCTAAAGATGGAGGTTAAGACTAGTCACGCCCTACTTGAGGGTCCTAGTCACGCCCTACCTGAGGGTCCTGGGCCCACTCTGTGATTGGTCCATACTCTAAATGTTGTGATTGGGTCCCGCCAAAAGTAACAAATACTCTAGGCAATGTGGATGGTTAAACCTGCTGTCAATAATATTGTATAATAATGATTGGATCACTGTATTTCCTGTAACTCCCCCTTCCCAAACTCATAAAAGGCCTACCCTGCCTTTGTTCGGGGCTCACTCCACGTGGATCCAGTAAGTCTGTGAGCCTGAGTTTAGGCTGGC
>PJEM01021983.1:0-10173 GCA_004023845.1 Helogale parvula | reverse complement strand
AAGCATATTTGTCTTAGTCCAATCAGGCTTCTATCAAAAGACAGCACCAACTGGGTGGCTTATGAACAACAGACACTATATCTCAGGGTTCTGAGGCTGAGAAGTCCAAGATAACATCACCAGCAGATTCAGGTCTGGAAAGAACGCCCTTCCTTCAAGTCTTCTCAATGTGACATCATGTGGAACCTTAACAAGGGAGTTAGAGGCCATCTTTGTAAGGGCCATAATCCCGAGGATCGCCTCTTAAACTCTCACCTTCTAGCATCATCACCTTGAGGGTTAGGAATTCAACATGCAGGCCATGGAACATACATACTTTCTATAATTTCAAAGTGTGAGGCAAGGAGAAAGATAGAGTGGGAAACATGGGGAGATTAGTAGACAAAATCCCTGTGAACAACTTCAGTTGTAACTCACCAATTTAACCATGTTTATTAATTGTCCTTTTTGAGTATGTTGTTGTTAACAAAGTTTTGTATTCTTCACCATATAGATGAGGAAAATCAGGATCAGAGATTAAGTGATTGATCAGAAGCTCCCAGTTAGTAAGAGAGCCTATTATTCCAAGTCTCACTCTTTCCACCAGAACCTTCTCATATAGTTTCATATTACACAAGGTATTAATATTCAGTGGTAAACCAAAAGATTAAGTATTGATTATTACATGTTCACTTTTCTGCTTGTTTTCAAGCTCTGGGGCTTCCTCAATAGGAGCTGTTTCATTATCAGAGAAGCACCAATGTCCAAGAGAAATCCCAAGTTCCTTTCATGAAAATTACATGTGGATAGGAATATTTTCTGTCTGAGGAGGACCTCATGGAATTAGAAGATAATCGCAAGGAAAAGGATGGAAAGGAATGCATATCTTTGAGACTGTGTCTGATACTTTTCTTAAATGTAATGTTCACAGCCTTAGCATCAATATTTACCTATTAAAGCAAACACATTTTTAAACAGATCTTAATGTGTTACAGGTCGTTACACAAATGGGAATGGACTTATAGAAACTCTAAATACAAAATTTAAATGTCAGAAGAGACTTCCAAATTCACATCAAAAAATACTTTTAAAAAAAAATTGTTTACTGACAAATTGATTTCCATATAACACCCAGTGCTCTTCCCCACAAGTGCCCTCCTCCATTACCACCAGTGCTTTCCTCCCTCCCCCTCCCCCTTCAACCCTTGGTTCTTATTCAGTATTCAATAGTCTCTCAGGTTTTGCATCCCTCTCTCTCCCCAGCTCTCTTTCCCTCTTCCCCTCCCTATGGCCCTCCGTAGGTTTCTCCTGTTCTCCTGTTAAACCTATGAGTGCAAACTTATGGTATCTGTCCTTCTCTGCCTGACTTGTTTCACTTAGCATGACACTCTGGAAATCCATCCACTTTGCTACAAATGGCTATATTTCATTCTTTCTCATTGTCATGTAGTACTCCATTGTATACATATACCACATCTCCTTGATCCACTCATCAGGTGATGGACATCAGCAATCAGAGAAGAAAAGAAAATAAAAGGCATCAGAATTGGCAAAGAAGAAGTCAAACTTTCACTTTTTGCTGAAGACATGATATTCTACAGGGAAAACCCAATTGACTCCACCAGAAGCCTTCTAGAACTGATCAATGAATTCAGTTAAGTTGCAGTGTACAAAATCCAAAGTCGATCCTCACTATCAGTCAAGAGCCTTGATGCAGGTCTCATCTCGAACTCATGAACCTGAGATCATGAGCTGACCCAAAATCAAGAGTCAAATGTTTAATGGACTCAGTCACTCAGGCACCACTAATTTTTTATTTTTTTTCTTTTTCAAGTAATCTCTGCACCCAACATTGGGCTCTGCTCACAACTTTGAGATCAATCATGATTTGCATGCACTCTTCACTTGGCCAACGAGCTGTCCCCCACATTGTTCTCTGAGGAGTCAGTTAGCTGGTTGAGCAGAAGCAAAGCCTGAGAGACAGACATGATATCTGTACCAGGAAAGCTAAGATGAGTCTGAAATGCACTGTGCACAGCTGAAGTGACTCATCAGAGATACCTCACATTCCATACAGTGGGGAAATATTCTCTACGTACTTTTGGAGATACAGGAGGAGTGAGAAGTAAAGAATTATTTCCACTTTTTTCTTTATCTTTAAAAACATTTTTTAACATTTATATATTTTTGAGAGAAAGAGTGTGACAGGGGAGGGGCAAAGAGTCAGAAGCAGGCTCCAGGCTCTGAGCTGTCAGCACAGAGCCTGTAGCCCTGGAACCTAAGCCTAAGTAAGAAGTTCAATGGACTGAGCCACCCTGACGCCACTATTTCCACCTTTATTGTTTTGGGTTTTTCTAACCCATGTTAAGGTTATTTTTCTTGCATAGGAAATGCATTTTTACAAACTAAATTCTCCTTGATTTCCTGTAATTTTTTCCTGGTGGAAGCTAGATGGTTCTTCCATAACCAGTGACTAGGAGAAATCTGGAATCACAAGCAAAACACTTTCTTTTCCTTCTTTGTTACTAAATATTCCAGCATCTCCTAACACTACAGCCTTTTTTTTTTTAATATGTTCATCAGATTTACTTAATGATATATCTGTTCTTCCCAGAGTGTCAGGAAGCCTTTGCTTTGAAGACATCAAAGGTTGGTATGAGCACAAAAGCCTCTTAAACCTTCAGTTTGTGATGTATGAGGAGATGAAGAAGGGGAGAAACATGACATTAGTGACTTCAATGAAGGTGTAAACCAGCCTGGCTGAATGAATTGATTGTTCATGCCCAGAACACCCAAAGGATGATATCAAATTTGAGGTCTCAGATTAAGTACACCAGATATGATTCCTGTATCACTATTGTAGTTTGTTTGCCAGTATTCAGAGATGCCATGATTATCTCCTTACACACAGTAAATGCAACCAATTACATACAACACACTTTCATGATAAAAACCCTTGACAGATTGAGTAGAGAACAATTATATTTCAACATAATAAGGACTACCTATGACTTTATAGACCTAATATCATATTCAGTAGTAAAAGACTGAAATCTTTTTCTCTAACATCGGATAAAGACATTGATGGTCATTCTCACTTCTCCTGTGGTACTAGAAGTCTTAGCTAGAACCAGGCAAGGAAATTAAAGACACCTGAATCAGAAAGGAAAACATAAAATAGTCACTGTTTTCAGATAGTATAATTTTACATGAACCAAATTCCAACGAATCTATCATAACACTCACAAAACTAATCAGCAATTAGAGTAAAGGTAGGTGATACAAAATCAATATTCAGAAATCAATTCTATTCCTTTATATTATTTATGATACATCTGAAAAAATAATGGAATCTATCTTATTCATAGTGGCATGAAAAACAATAAAATGATAGTATATTTAACAAAAGAAGTAAAAGACTGGTACAAAGAAAAGTATAAGACTTTGTTGAAAGAAATCAAAGTAGACACAAACAAATGGGAGAAACTTCATAACCATAGATTGGAAGAATTAACATGATAGAATAATGTCCATGTTACCCAAAGCCATCTAACAATTCAACTCAATACTTATCCAAATACCAAAAGCATCCTGCAGAGAAATAAAACAATAATCCTAACATTTATTTTTCAATAGTTTAACTGTGATATGTGTAGCTTTAAATCTATTCAAACTGCTGAGGTTCATGGATATGTAAATTAATATTTTTCATCAAATTTGGAAAATTCTCAGCCATAATTTCCTCAAAGAATTGTTGTGCTCTTTCCTCTCCTTCTTCCAAATATGTTGGGATGTTTGACACATTCTACACTCCCTGAGGCTGTGTTCAGTTTTCCTCATTCTTTGTTTTTTCTGCCTTTTTCATTCTTAGTAATTCTGTCCTCTATTCATTCATCTTCATGTTTCTTGATTTTTCTTCCATCAGACAAATTTGTAGTGGAGATGTAGTGACTCAACAAATCAGATACATATTTTTTTTAGCTGTTTTGTTTGCTAAATCCAGCATTTGGGTCCATAGAGACAGTGTCTTTTAATTGCTCACTTTTATTGCATATGTGTTACATCTTCCTGGTTTAAAAAAAATTATGTTTATTTTTGAGAGTCAGAGAGACAGAGTGCAAGCAAGGGAGTACAGAGAGAGAGGGAGACACAAGTTGAGACAGGCTCCAGGCTCTGAGCTGGCAGCTCAGAGCCCTACAAGGGGCTCCAACCCAGGAACCTTGAGGTCGTGACCTGAACAAGATCAGACACTTAATCCACTGAGCCACCAGGAGCCCCTACACCTTCCTGTTTTCGAACACATGGTATTATTTTTGAAAACTGGAGATTTGGCAATAATATATTATATATTCTCAGGATTCTAAACTTGTCCTGGAAGTGGTGGTTATGCTTTTTTTGGTGTGTGCCTTATTTTTAATTTTTTGTACAGTAAGTTATTAGAACTAATCTTATGGAGTCTATTCCCAGTATTATACACACTCAGATAACACGTGTGTGTGTGTATTGTGTATTTATTTATTCTTGTGTAATAGTTGAGACAAGGTCAACATAGCTTAGAGGTGAGTCAGTAATAGGACAGAGGTTGTGTTTAAACTCCTTAAATGGTAATTTTTTCCCTTTTCACCTTATAAGTTTAACAAATAACTTTTCAATAACCATTTGATTCATTTTACTTTCCTCAAGTTCTTTATTGAATCAGTTATTCCTTTTATAAGGACACAGGTCTGATTCAGCCTTCCCCTGTACTTAAAGGGGAAGGTGCAGGCTTCTCCCTATAAAAGGGCGCACATTAAAAAGGGACAACTCCTGTGGCGCCCAATCAGGAGAGGCCAGCTGATACCTTTGACCTTTCTAGGGGTGGGCCTAGCCACGCCCTACGTGCTGGCCTAGTCACGCCCAACAAGGGTCCTGGGCCCACTCTGATTGGTCAATAATCTAAATGTTGTGATAGGCTCCCATAGCTAGTATTGATGGGGGAGAGGGTAGGGATTGGAGCACTGTGCCTGTGTTGTCATTTTCTGTAACTCTCCCTTCCCAAACTCATAAAAACCCTACCCCGCCTTTGTTGGGGGCTCTCTCTCCACCTGGCCAGCAGGTTGGTGGAGTCTGTGAGCCCAAGCTTAAGCCCGTAATAAAGCCCTTTGCTTTTGCAGGCATGACTTGGTCTCCCTGGTAGTCTCTGGTCTTTTTTGGGGGGCGATATTACAAACTTGGGCATAACACTTTCTAGCAATTAACAACTTTTCCTTCATGCATTGTTTTGTTTTAATTTAGAAAACATTGAGAAAAGGATTATCTGAAAATTGCAAGGACCAATTTCTGTCACATCATATACTTATTTTTCTTAACAGTAATGATTTCTTCAATAAAAAGGGTAAAGCCTTCCTTTGGATCAACTTTTTATTTAATAAAAGATGACAATAGAAAGGATGAAACCATGAACTCTAAAATTGCTGAGTTGTTTTAGTAAGGAACACAAGCTAGGGGTTTCTTTACCAAATAGGGGTGAGAGGAGATGTGCCAGGAAGTACTTGAGTCCAGTTCCAAATCATGTAGTTGGCAAGCTAAAACATCAACAGATGCCAAAAAATAGTGATTTATCTTAGTGTCATAAGATTTGTTTTTTACCTTGATATTCAGAATTCATTGTCTCACATTTTGAAGAATGAGAGGTGGACATGGAATAAAATGAGCAGCAGGCAAAAGTTTATTAGAGTATGAGATCAGAGAGTAGCATATGAAAGCTCTCCTTGCAGAGAGAGAACATTCAAAAGTGAATGCTCATGGTGTAGGCAAGATACTTTGTTTTATAGGGTTTTGGTGGGTCCATGTCCTTGCCCCTTGCTCCTTCTCAGGTTCTACCCTCATTAGCTAGGTAATTCTAAATGCCTAGTCATTCCTTTGGATTGGCTCATTTTCATTGTATGAGGGTTGATGTGTGGATATACCTTTCCTTGTGGCTCATATGGTTCATCGTCTGTCTACTTATTTTTAGTGAGTTCGTTTGTCAAATTCCTGAGGGACACCTGAGGGTGTGGATGGCGTCTGTTCATTCTTAAAAGGAACCTTACCTCTGAGGGAGTTTTCTGTTGGTCAAATGGTCAGATGCTCTCAGCACTGTTTTCAAATATGTGATTTCCCCACCCAGGAACCTAAGGTCTTAACTATTTCTTCTCTGCTTAAGTCATTGTAACCTCCCCTATCATATGTGAAGAAATGTTGGTTACTCAAGAAGCACTAACATTAGAAGAAGAGCAGCACATAAGCTCAGTAATCAAAGTACTGGAGTGCCTGAGTGGCTCAGTCAATTGAGTGTCTGTGCCTCAGGTCATGATCTCACGGTTTGTGCATTTCAGCCCTACATCAGGCTCTGTGCTGACAGCTCAGAGCCTGGGGCCTACTTCCCATTCTGTATGTCCCTCTGTGTCTGTTCTTTCCCATCTCCCACTCTGTCTTTCACAAAAAATAGACATTTAATAAAATAAAATAATCCAAATATATATAGAGGGAATTTGACTAAGCCTTAGAATGTTTCTTCTTTATGGCCATTCTATTTAGAAGACAAAGTGACTGGACAATGTGTGAAATCCCTGAAAAAGAGGACCCAACACAGTGCCTGCGTAGCCACCTTGAGAACCTGTATATCTCTCTGTGATGTAGTGACATGAAGACCTTACCACAGGGACAAAACTGAGGGGGATAATGGCAGGTAAATGCTGATTGGTAGTTCAATGAGTATATATTTGTGTCAAACATATTGTAGACTTTAGGAACATGCCTCTTGCTTCACTATACATGTATTTACTTCCTTCAGGTATGGATTTCTTTCCAAAACTTCTCAGTTGTTCCCTCTATATTTAGTCTCAGTTCTGTTCATAAAAACACAAAGATATAAAGACACCAATAGTAGTGCAAGACACTTAATCCATTGTACTCCTGGTCTATGGCCATTAGAGTATCAGTAGTGGGACAACAAGCAAATACATCCTTATTTTCTGGCATAATTCAAAAGTAGAGACTTTGACCCCTTATCCAGCAGCTCTGAGCAGCACTGATTTGTTTCAACAATTTATCATACATTATTGTAGTACATGCATCTGGGTTTTTCTCCAGTCTGCTGGATGATCAGGAGGTCAGCATCAGCCTTATCCCTCCTCCTTAAAGAGTTTCTGATTCTGGGAGAGCTTCTACTAATGGGTAAATCATTATACCTCTTTGTGGAAATTTTAGTTTTTATGTGTGTCTTTCTCAGGCACACAATAAGCTCTGCTCACCTCTATTCATTGATCTTGTCTGGACATAGAACTTCATTCTCGTGGAAGCATTATATATTTGCCATCTGCAGCTTGGAAAAATGCCTCTCCATTCTGCATTACTTCATATTTTTGCTCTAGGAGGGATGTCTTGGGTAAAAAGTGGATAAATACTGATCAAAGGCAGACTCAATTCAAAGGTACATGAACATTTCCTAGTCAAGGTAAAACCAGGAAGAATGATCAATAACATTTGTTATGAATGCAAAGGATGGGTTCAGGCATTGTACTGCCACAAACTCCAAATGTATGTGCCAAGAAGGAAAGAGATGCATTTTTGGAAGTCAGGAGAAAGGAAAGTGAGCATTTTAAATTTTTATGTGCTAGGCCATTGTTTGTTTTATAACACAAAGTAGGTAAACCACCTCAAGTAGCTTGCATTTTTGCCCTTTAGAGAACATACATATCAGGCAGAAAGGCAGACATTATATGAATACATATCAAAATGAATCAGACACTTCCAGTACTGTAGGGAGTAATTGTGGCGCCCATTGAGATATAGGGTGTGTAGGAAAGATTTTCACAAAGACACATGGAGAACTTGTCCATATAAATATGTAAATGAGATGATAGCAGCTTGATGCTACTTTAGGACTTAGGTCAGGATCACAGAGACAGAGAATGTTGTCAAAAAGGTATATGTGAAGTTTACATGCTTTTATTTCATGTCACCTTGTTTGGGCAAAGTATGTGGGGGAACAATGGAGTGAGCAGGGTTGAGAATGCACAATTTAGAGCACCCTCTATTGATAAAACAGGGAAAATGCGGGGAAAGTTTCAAGATTATTGTAAAGGAACTTACATAAAATTTTAAATAACAGTGCTGTGGAGATCCATTTGACACCTGAAGTAAAAGGAAAACTCAGTTCTATTTTAAAATTTGGATATTTCATTCATCATAGATTTTACTTTAATATTTTTTACTACTGATTTAAGAATTTCATTTATCTTTTGTTTTTAAATGTCTGTTTAGTTTTGTGTGAGAGACAGTGAGAGAGAGGGCAGAGAGGGGGGAGACAGAGAATACCAAGCAGGCTCTGCACTGTCAGCACATAGACTGAGATGGGGCTTGAACTCATGAACTCCAAGAACATAACCTGAGCCAAAAGTGAGAACTGGAAGCTTAACTGTTTCAGTCACTCAGGTGCCCCTAAAATATTGATCTTAATAAGTGAATTGGGTGCTTCCTTATATTTTGTACCTAAGTTTAGTGTCTCATTCACCTACCATTGTCCTTGTCAGTTTCAAAAGGCTTTCATACTTCTCTGGCCTCCATCTTAAGAATATTATGGAGAAAGGCCTAGAAGTGAAACCTTGTGGAGCTTTAGGTAAAGGAGGGCTTCTTTGTGTAAATAAAGGTGCTCAGGGGACAAAGAGAAAGAAGTCATATTATGGCCCCAGCAGATAGTTAAACTAAAGCAATTAAAACTTGTAAATTATTAGAACATGGCCTAGTGCCACATACCCAAGATGTTAAATAATAGGGAATTGGCTGGACTATACCAGGCCACACATATCTGAATGCGATATAATCACTAAAATAAAATGATTATATCCAGATTTCGTGGGGTTTTTTTTTTTTAACATGTATTTAATTTTGAGAGACAGAGTGAGACAAAGTGCTAGCAGGGGAGAGGCAGAGAGAGGAGACACAGAATCCAAAGCAGTCTCCAAACTCTGAGCAAGCTGTCAGCACAAAGCCAGATATAATCTGAGCCAAATTTAAATGCTCAACGATTTGAGACACGCAGGCACCCTGAGATTAACAGATTGATGCCTGTGTTACTTTGACTCTTCAGAAAGAATGGATCTGGAATATTTTTCACCTACAAATTGGGAAATGTTTTTGAATGAATTTTTCGATGTGAGTTTGGAAATATCTTCTGACTTTTAAATTTTGTTGTCAGAGTCTATATAAATCCATTCCCATTTGTGTAAAGACCTGTAACACACTAGGATCTGTTAAAAAAGGTGTTTGCTTTAATAGGTATATATTGACACTAAGGCTGTGAACATTACATTAAAGGAAAGCGTCAGGCACAGTCTCAAAGATATGCATTTCTTTCCATCCTTTTCCTTGCTGTTATCAACTAATCCCATGAGATTCTCCTGAGACAGAAAGTATCCCTATTTCCATGTCGTTTTCATGAAAGGAATTTGGGATTTCTCTTTGACATTGGTGCTTCTTTGATAATGAAACAGCACCTGTTGAGGCAGCCCCTGAGCTTGAACACAAGCAGAAAAGTGAACATTTAATAATCAATACTTAATCTTTTGGTTTACCACTGAATATTAATACCTTGTGTAATATGAAACTATATGAAAAGGTTCTGGTGGAAAGGGTGAGACTTGGAGTAATAGGCTCTCCTATAAACTGGGAGCTTCTAATCAATCACTTAATCTCTGATCCTGATTTCCCTCATCTGTCTGGTGGGGGATACAAAACCTTGTGAACAGCAACAATGTACTCAAAAAGGACAATTAACTAACAAGGTCAAATTGGTGAGTTACGACTGAAGTTGTTCACAGGGCTTTTGTCTACTAATCCCCCCATTTTCCCACTCTATATTCTCCCTGGCTTACACTTTGAAATTATAGAAACAAGTATGTTCCATGACTTGAATGTTGAATTCCTAACCCTCAAGGTGATGAAGCTAGGAGGTGGGATTTTGAGAGGTGATTATCAGGATTAGGAAATTTACAAATGTGGCCTCGAGCTCCCTTGTTAAGGTTCCACATGATGTCACATTGAGAAGACTTGAAGGAAGGGCGTTCTTTCCAGACCTGAATCTGCTGGTGATGTTATCTTGGACTTCTCAGCCTCAGAACCCTGAGATATAGTGTCTGTTGTTCATAAGCCACCCAGTTGGTGCTGTCTTTT
>PJEM01021982.1:0-10174 GCA_004023845.1 Helogale parvula | reverse complement strand
TGGCTAAGGTCATGATCTCGCAATTTGTGGGTTTGAGCCCAATGTGCATTACGGCACTTTCAATAATAGCCAAGTCATGGAAGGAGCCTAAATGTCCATCAACTGATGAAGGGATCAAGAAGATGTGGTTTACATATACAATAGAATACTACATGACAATGAGAAAGAATGAAATCTGGCCTTTCATCGCAACGTGGATAGAACTCAAGGATTTCATGCTAAGTGAAATAAGTCAGGCAGAGAAGGACAGATACCATATGTTTTCACTCATATGTGGAACAGGAGAAACAGAGGACCATGGGGGAGGGGAAGGGGAAAAAACAGTTGAGAGGGAGGGATGCAAACCATAAGAGACTCTTAAATACTGAGAACAAACTAAGGGCGGAAGGGGGTGGGGGAGAGGGGAAAATGGGTGATGGGCATGGAGGAGGGCACTTGTTGGGAAGAGCACTGCGTGTTATATGGAAATTAACTTGACAATAAACTATAAAAAATGTTTTCTTAAAAAAAATTTTTTTAATGTTTATTTATTTTTGAGAGACAGAGAGAGAGCATAAGCAGGGGAAGGACAGACAGAGAGGGAGACACAGAATCCGAAGCAGGCTCCGGGCTCTGAGCTGTTAGCACAGAGACCAATGAGGGTCTCGAATTCACGAACCAAGAAATCACGACCTGAGCTGAAGTCAGATACTTAACTGACTGAGCTACCCAGGCACTCCTCTTCATATTTTCAAAAAGGGTATAAATCACCAGGGGTGGAGGTGGAGGGATAGCAGTGGGTAAGAAATACTATCATCTTATGGATTCAAAGAAAACTACAATAAAGCACAGTTCATTATAATGCAGATTCTTAAATACTAACTGGAAAAGTCCTGTTAGTAATATAAAACAATCTCATTATTTGAAGGAAGATCCAAAGTATGTCACTATCAAATACAGATTTAAAATGGAGTATTCCCCGCCTTAGAAAGAACTTCAAAATTAAATTAGGGAGAATGTTCTTAATCATATTCTACAGTCTTGCCTATCTAGTTCCTGAATGATTTCAAGTTTATGAACTAAAATTCTGGCCATTTTGAGCATATTATATCAAAGTGAATCATTATGCAGGAGCTCATCTTAAAAATTCTCAAAAAATGGTCTTGATAAGTTGGCAAATGAAGCTAAATTCGTATGATACTCTCCACATCATTTTTTCATTGAATTTGAGTTAACATTCATCTGAAGGTAGACAGCTTGTCAGGGAAAAATAAAATTATGGAACTGCTACCATTGTTTTAGAGTAAATTTTGTTAGCATTTTATCAAATACTCTCATAGATTCGCCTTCCTGTATACACAGTTCTTGAGTTAACAGGCTTATGAATATCACCTGATAGTCATTTATTTCTAGGAAACAAACTATACATATCACCAAATTATTTTTTATAATATTAAAAATGAATAGGCTATATGACTGAAGGGTCAAATAAAAAAGTCACAAAAAATTTAAAAACTCATAAAAATTTATTGATTTCAGCTCACAGTTCATTCAGAATATTCTTCTGTTTGACAATCAGTGGAATTCATTACATACTAAAAATAACACCACATTTATGTACACATAAATTCATTTTTCCAGTAAGAGCTAATCTCCTCTTAAGAAGATTACCCACATATTCACAGTACATAATATCACAGAATACCCATATTTGGCCTAAGTGTCTCTGAATTGTAGCATTACAAGATGGAAGTTCATTGTGCCTGATAATTTGATTGAGTTTTGCCCAAATGTCTTCTAGAGTCTGGTTGTTACAAATAGTGTGTTCTATAGTCCATCTTGCTCTATAAAGTGAATGCAAATTCAATGCCTTTAAACTATCTTGCAGATTTTTAGACAAAGGAAAAATATTTTCAGTACAATTACTGTTGGGAAGTGAAACACTCCAAAACCTCTTCTTGTGTTGTTTTCCCTTTTCTGATTGTTTATTTAGATTTCCAGAATTGGTCGGTTCATTCAGTGTGTGTGACTGGATTAAGTGCTTTTTTTTTTTTAAATTAGGTTGAAATTCCAAAAGATCTATTGTGCAATCATAACTCTGTGATTTAACATCATGTTCTGAATTGGTTAAGAAGAGTTTCACATCTTCAGCTGCCTCTTCAGAAATCACAGGTGGTGATCTTTTAGGTTTGAGTGGAAGTTTGGACCCATCATGAGGGAACCAAGGAATAAATCTTGATAGTGGACGTGTAGGAAAGTCTTGAAGTGCTTTCTCTGCAATTTTTGGCAGTTGTGTGGGATCATTCTCATATGGTCGATAATGTAATATTACTTCTGTAGTCATTCTTCAGTAATCCAGTCATTCTTAATGAAGAGGAAATTTCTTAGATGTGCTCCTCAACCCTAGAATGTAATTTATAATTACAAGACTTTCTTTCCAAATCAGAGGGAGTCAGGACCTAAAGTGGAAGTATTGCAAAGAATAAGATATGGTAGGGATAACCTACACACAAACAGGGAGAAAAGAAAAAACAAAAAAAACCAATCCCAGTATGAGATTTTACCAAGTGTTGTTGGTAAATGAGAATGTAATCACAAAACTGGAAATGCTCTGTCCACCAAAATAAGGGATCTGGATTAGATGCCCGGTAAACCTCAAACTGCTAGTAGTCAACATGTGTAGCTCAACATGTAAGTATTTTATAAGTACTGTCATTAATATATTAGGTAATAATCTTAAGACTATAGCTGAAACAAAGGGCAAATTCGTGATTCTTAGAATATTATATTCATTTGAAGATAACAAAAATGTAATAATACTTAAAACTTTGAGATATCAATTGAGGAAAATGAAACTCTGATTTTTAATACTTTGAAAAAATATATCATTTTATACTTTAAAATGATATGAATTCTACCAAACACATAGACATAATACTTAATGATTGTCATTCCTAATACTAAGCACTAATAACATGAAAACAGTTAAAATTTGCATTTTATCCATGCTAGGAACTGGTTTTGTTAAAAAGTGTCCTTGTATAAATGGGGCACTTTCACAGTATCAAAACATTAGTACCATGGCTCCTGAATTCTAATCTAGAGGAAGAACAAGAAGGCTAGACCTTACTATTTTCTTCCTCTTAGAACAAAGAAGTCTTCAAGTTGCCCCAAATTGGGTCACTGAAAGTAAGTTCTAGCATACAGTTAGGCTTCCAAAGCTGCATGAGCCACAATGCAGGCTCTTTAAAACTCTAATTAACTGTAGAAAAAAAATGAGAGGTTGTATCTCTTCTCCAGCAAATCATTAGAGAACTTCTTGAAGGCATTCTCCCATTACTAGAATGGCCATAGGTGGGGACTCTCGTCATGATGTCATAAAACTCATTTGACCACTGATTCTGAAGAGTCAGAAGTAATAAATTTCATCATGATTCTTTTCGCCTACTGTTAATGTCTGCTGACTGATTTGACAACTTAAATTCATAAATGGTGTGATCCTTAAGGCCTGTAATTTTTAATATGAATCTAAACATAGCATATTCTTTTTCTTTTAATGTTTATTGCTGAGAGAGAGAGACAGAATGTGAGCAGGGGAGGGGCTGAGAGAGGGACAATCAATCCGAAGCAGGCTCCAGGCTCCGAGCTGTCAGCCATGAGATCATTACCTGAGCCGAAGTTGGACACTTAACCGACTAAGCCACCCAGGTACCCCTAAACATAACCCCTTCTTATTTTTTTAAAACATTTATTCATTTTTGACAGTGAGAGAGACAGAGTGTGAGCAGGGGAGGGGTAGAGAGAAAGGGAGACACACAATCTGAAGCAGGCTCCAGGTTTTGAGTGTCAGCACAGAGCCCGATGCAGGGCTGGAAATCACGGATCGTGAGATCATGACCTGAGCTGAAGTCAGATGCTTAACCGACTGAGCCACCCAGGCGCCCCTACATATAGCATATTCTTAAAACAATAATGCTTTTATTTTTTTTCTTTCCTCTTCCTTATACTTTCACATTTTTAGATTATAGCATTGAGAATTATTTTATTTTTGATTGAAATTATTCAATGGTGTACTCTGAGGATGATGAAGTTGTGACAGCTCAATTTTTTACATATATACGAAAGTAAAGTTAAATGACCATATACGTTGATATACTTGGCATCCAACAATTAGTACAATTAAACTTGTCAAAATTCTTTTAAAAACTTTATTTTTTATTTATTTTTTAAAGTAATCTTTACATGCAATGCAGGGCTTGAACTCACCACCCTGAAATCAAGAGTTACATGCACCACTGACTGAGCTAGACAGGGGCCACAAAACTTGTGAAAACTCTTGATTAACAAGAGAGAACAATAGCATTGGAGACCTTTAATAAAGCCGAAAACTATCAGTAAATTTCAAAGCACTTGTCCTTTTAGGCTGTTAGAATACTCTTTCCTAGATTACCTTCTTTTTCAGAAAATGATAATAGAAAACTACAAATTCCCAATGGCAGTTAGCTTCTCCATCACCGGAATTTAACTGTTTTTAAAATAGCTTCCAATCTGCATAAAATCAAACCAGACAGCTAACAGAAGTGTTCCAATTTCCCATCAAAGAATATAGTGAGATAAATATTCTCTGCAAATGGAGTTTTCTTCATGAGGAAGCAACAGAGTCTTGAAAAGATGTAGGAAGGCCTTGTAGAAATACTGCCTTTATTCACTAGCTTTGTGATCTTGAAAAAGTTTCTTAAATTTATGAAAGATGTTAAGTAATATCTATTTTACATACTTGATATGCGATTAAGAAAGAACACAACAGTTTCTTTTCCTTTTTCTCCAGAAAGAACCCCTTTCAGTCTAACTCATTTGCTCAGGCTCAGCTTACAGGTCCTATTGCTATATTAATATTGCTGTTTTTTAGTTCTATAGTCAGAGACAGATCTATTAAACCGAGCTACCAGCATACGATTTTATGTTACAAATAAGACTGGTGAGCTTTTGGAATGTTTGATGACTACGTCATAACTGAGGACAGATAATGTTCCCTCAAAATGGATGCCAAAGGAAGGTAAGTGCAATTCAACTGAATTCAAATGTCTATCGAACCTCTCCTCCGCTCAGTTCAACAGAAAGTTACTGGAAACCACACAGGAGAGCATCCAAGAAATAAGTGCATTTGTGCAAGTAGAAAATAGATGACATAAAACTGAAACCTTTTTAAATAAAAGGGTTTCAGAAAACAGTAATTCCAGGAAAACTCTGCCTTGTTGGTTTTCCCTAAGTAACGATACAATTAAAATTTTTGCTGTGTACATAAAACGAAAGTTCACATCAATTTCCCCACATCCATGCCACTTTGAAGTAAACTACAATAAGTTATAACAAATCTATACGTTGTACTATGTATTTCAAAATCCTTGGAAATGCTAAAACTAGACTAATTCTGCAGATCAAATTGAAGACTGGTAACTTCGTCAGTGGCACATGAAGACACAAGAGACAAGGAAAAACCATTGAAGATGCCTACTGTACATCATATTGGTTTGTCACATGCCTCTAGGGACCTTAGCTTCTCTGACTAAAACCGATCTGGTTACTGCAGCAGAATACAACACAATCAGTGATATTATAGGGTATCTATTACATTCCAGCGGGATGTGTAATAAAACTATCTCAAACCTAAAAAGCAAAAAAGGAAAAATTGCTTCCTTCGCTCGGGGCCAAAGGACACAGCACAAACGCGGGCACTAATGGTGTTTAAGAAGGACGAGGCCGACATCCCAGGGACGAGGCCTAGGTGGCAAAGTCTTCGAGAACTAGCAAGAGAAGAGAAAACAGACCAAAGGGAGCTAGGTTCGTAAAAGTTTACCTTTCAGGGCCAGCAGGTGCTCCTGTTTGGGTGGATTCACTTCCATTTTGACCAGCACTTTCAATTCACTGCCTACGGCAGCTGAAGAGGTTCAATCAAGGCTGCCCGGAAGAAAACAGGAAAGCGGACGTTCGGGAAGATCAAATGCACTCCCAACAGTGTCTTCTGGTGGTGCCTTAAATTGTCTTCTTACCACGTCTTTTACGGATTCAACGGCTTATTTTCACCAAAGCCATAGCTTGCTTCTTATAGATTTATACAAAAAACACTTATCTGTTTTCCAGCTACAATCACACATCGCGTCTTCAGGAAACCACTCCCCGCGGACAGTACAGAGCCCCACAGATACCTACAAGGCGGAGTAGAGGGGGGAAAAAAACCAAAACACTAGTGTGGCATCCTGGGATTTGTAGTTTAAAGAAAACCAAACTGCATGCAGGGAGATGTAGTCTCCTGTATGCCTCACGCCTATTCTCCAATTAGGAAGCGATCGTTTCTAAAACGAGAGTTTCACTCCAAAACTGTACTGCTTTTATCCTTTCTTTTTTTCCTTTACTTTTATTCATTCTAGAAGCTTCAGTCTACTAAATAACAGCGATAAAAACAGCACAGCTTTCATATACAGGGATGCGCTTCCCAAGAACAAGTGACTGGCAGGAGGAGGAGCTCTGAGGTCAGCTCAGCGGTGCCCGGTGTCGTACTGCGCCTGTGCGACAGCGGCGAGCGCCGAGGCCTCTGGGTAGACGGTTCTACCCCGCCCCGTAGTTGAAGGCCGTGACGGCTGCTTCTGCGGCACCGCTCCTTCTAGGATGGCTACCCTGGTTGTAAACAAGCCTGGAGCGGGACTAGACAGTGGCCGTCAGGGCAGCCGGGGGACGGCCGTGGTGAAGGTGAGGGACCTTGCGTGCTCCGTTCTCCACCTTCTGCCTCCCTTCGATTTATCCCTGAGATCTGGTGGCGGCGGTCTGGCCGTCTTCGAGCAGGATGCGCGGCCTTTGCGCCCCTCTCGGTTTTACATGCCTTGTCCCCACTCTGCGACCTTTTATCTCTGAGGGCGTGAGGTTGTCTGGTGGTCTGTTCATATCAGTTCTCTGCTTGACATTGCCGATGGGGACATTTATGAAAAGGAGCTTATGGGCCCGTGAGACTGACTCTGGCCCGTCTTTTCCCTAGATCCTCTGCTTTTAGTTATGTTCAACAGGCATTAGCTTATTTATTTATTAAATTGAGCCATCATTGTAGCTAGGTACTATGTTACTAGGTACTATGTATTGTAGGTCGTTAATATCTACTTATGAGGTATATGATAATTATCATTTAACAGGTGAGGAAACTCAGGTTTGGATTAACACAGTGTGTGATAGAGCCAGGGTTGACTGCCTTTAAAGTCTTATTTTCATTATCGAACTAATTCTAAAACTGGGCGTGAATTACTGGTTGACCTGTTTCCCGGCTCTCTTGGTATACAGTTTTTCAGCACTTGCAAGTCTTCTAGCAGCAGCATGGCTGGGCATAAACGTTAAGGTACACCAATCACCTATGCTTGAGGTTTGATATTCTAGTATGCTTAAATGCTTCAAGATGCCTTTTCTAAAAAAGGAGTTGAAATATGTAGAATTCACGTTTCCCTTTCACTATACAGATATGGAAAGATTTGGAAGGAAGAAGTGATCTCAGTCGTTTGTAGAAAACTCAGAATTATAGTAATCTCGGTTACAGTTATTTCTCATTACTGGCTACATATTAGAATAACAGGATTTAAAAGAAAAAAACACCCTAGTGATATATTCTTCCCCAGTTCTGATTAACCTGACATAAGATTGTTTTTCACATTTCCAGAAGTGATTTTAATGTGCTACTAGGGTTGAGAACTATTATACCAGATAATGTCTGATATTCTTTTAAGATCTTGGATAATAGGCACCAATGATTTTTCATGTAATGTTGGTTTTAGATGACAACAAATGATATATTTCTGTGCTTCCAAGTATATTATCAATCAATATTGGTGGATTTTGATTAATCTCACATTTATTTTATTAACAAAGTTACTCTGAAAGTACACAGCATATCTGAGGTACAGAGGGAGCCCTGTTAGGCATGTTGTATGGTTGAGCATTTATTGATTTGTGCTTGAAGTAAAGATACCTAAAGATTAGTTTGTGAATTAACTTGAATCAATACGTTGTAGTTAGAATGGATATTATTGCTGTATCTACCTTTGTTACCCCAGTTGCCTTAAAAATCTCAAAAAATATACTAACGCCTGATATAACTCAGATTTATTACAGCAAAGAGTTTGATATGTTAGAGCTTCAGTTTGTTCATTTTTACTTTTTTTTACCGTTTATTCATTTTTGAGAGAGAGTGTGTACGGGGGAGGGGCAAAGACAGGGGGGACAGAGGATCTGAAGTGAGCTGCACAGCAAGCCCGATGCTGGATGGGTTCGAACTCACAAATGGCGAGATCATGACCTGAGCTGAAGTCGGACACTCCTGACTGGACCACTCAGGCACCCTTCATTTTTATCTTTATATGTAAAATGTGCCTGAGCTGTGCCGTAGGATAGTCCTTTTTGGCAAGATCCTTATGCTGTAATTTATACGGAGTGTGGTGGCATAAATTAAAAAAACAACTCGTCATTTTCATAGACAAAAGCAGAAATTATTCATTGGAAGGTGAAAGTTGAAGTATATAATGCTAATATGTAAAGGGGCCTGTTTAATGAACAAGATGATAATGGCATAGTTTTTTTCATTAGAAAACTCAAAGACAAAAGTCTGACATTCTGAAATTATTTACATTCAAAAAAGAGGAAAAAAGGAATCAGGAAAATTTCTTTGGAAGAATAAGTCTTCTTAGCACTTCTAAAATATGGTTTGGTTTACTAAATTTGAGTTACATGTAATAAGTTTGAAGCTCTCCTTGGCATATTTGTGAAGTTTATAAAATTAAGAGCTTTTTTCTTATCTAGGACTTAATTTCTTGGGCTGTTAGCCATATTTCCTAATGATAAATATTGAAGAAAGAATTTCTTACTCTCGTTACTGACTTGATGTGAAAAAATCTAATAAATATTTTTGGACCCATGTTTGGTTTATAAATCAGTGGTGTGTTACTAGTGCTTTTTTGAAAAAAACTTGTGGTAGCAACTTAAGTTTTTGTTTATCTTGTATAATTATGGGATCACAGATACAAGGTATGAATAGACTAAGTAAAATTTAATTTGATTCTTTGGAGCATAGGGTCATAAACAAGTTGATGTTAGAAGGGCAAGAAATTTATTTAAAATTGTTGCATTTATTTTATATCTAATTTTGTTGTATCTTTTCTGTATTTCATTGAATTTGATATTTAAGTGAGGATGTCTAAATAAACATTTTTTCCTACCTTTTTTAAAAGTAAGATAAATTTAAGTGTGTGTATATAATATAATTTATGTATAACTGTTCCCAGCTGTTTCCCTTCCTCAGAAGGAACCACTATTCCAGTGTAATTAGTTTCCTGTATAGCCTATATGCCTGTATAAAAATCTCTATAAATATATCCTCTCTCTCCCCAGTTTTATGCAAAAGCTATATATTCTATATATCATTTTTTACTTTGCTTTATTTATAAGAAGTCATTCTGTGTGTGTTCATAAAAAAAGACTTCCTTTTCTCTGTAGATTGCATAGTTTGCAGCATATAAATATACTATATTTTCTAATCTGTATTGATATATATTTACTTTGTTTCCAATCTTTTGCAAATGCAAATGGTGCTATAAGGAATAACATAGAGACTACGTCACACATATGTAATATATTTGTAGGAGACATTCCTGGAAATAGAATTACTAAGCTATCTAGGGGTGCCTGGGTGACTGTAAAATGTGTCTGACTTCAGCTCTGGTCACGATCTCATAGTTCATGGGTTTGAGCCCTGTGTTGGGCTCTCTACTCTCAGCACTGAGCCCAGAGCCTGCTTCAAGTCCTCTGTCCTTCTCCTTCCCTCACCCCACCCCCACTCTCTTTCGTTCTCTCTCATTCTCAAAAATAAACATTAAAAAATTAAATAAGAATTACTAAGATATGTAAAGTTTTAATAGGTATTGCCAAATTGCTTTTCATAAAGTCTCTATTAGTCAGTGAACATTTCACAGCACTCACCAACATATAAGAATATTTGCTTTCCAGGGTGCCTAGGTGGCTCAGTGAGTTGAGCATCCCACTGTTGATTTTGACTCGGGTCATGATCCCAGGATCATGGGATCCAACACCATGTTGGGCTCTGTGCTTGGTGTGGTGCCTGATTGAGATATTCTCATTCTCTCTCCCTCTCTCTCTCTCTCTCTCT
>PJEM01021981.1:0-10169 GCA_004023845.1 Helogale parvula | reverse complement strand
TCTTCTTCTTCGTTGTTGTTTTACCCATTTCACCCATTCCTCCATCCACCTTCCCTTTGGTAACCATCAGTTTCTTCTCTCTAGTTAAAAGTCTGTTTCTTGTTTTGTCTCTCTTTTTCCTTCGCTTGTTTGCTTTGTTTCTTAAATTCCACAGACAAGTTAAATCATATGGTATTTGTCTTTCTCTGACTGACTTATTTCCCTTGACATGGTACTTTCTAGCTCCATCCAGATCACTGTAAATGACAAGATTTCATTTTTATGGTTGAATAATATTCCATCACACACACACACACACCCCACATCTTCTTTGTCCATTCACCTGTCGATGGGCATTTGGCTATTGTAAATAATGCTGCTATAAACATGGGTGTGCATGTATTTTTTCGAATTAGTGTTTTTGTAAGTTTAGAGTAAGTACCCAGCAGTGCAATTGCTGGGTTGGAGGCTAGTTTTATTTTTTTTATATGGTTTATTGTCAAGTTGGTTGCCATATAACACCCAGTGCTCTTCCCCACAAGTGCCCTCCTCCATGACCACCACCCCTTTTCCCCTTTCCCCCTCCCTCTTCAGCCCTCATTTTGTTTTCAGTATTCAAGAGTCTCTCATGATTTGCCTCCCTCCCTCTCCTTAACTCTATCCCCCACTTCCCCTTCCCATGGTCCCCTGTTAGGTTTCTCCTATTAGACCTATGAGTGAAAACATATGGTATCTGTCCTTCTCTCCCTAGCTTATTTCGCTTAGCATGACACCCTCGAGGTCCATCCACTTTGCTACAAATGGCCAGATTTCATTCCTTCTCATTGCCATGTAGTACTCCATTGTACATATAATCCACATCTTCTTGATCCATTCATCAGTTGATGGAAATTTAGGCTCTTTTCATGATTTGCCTCTCGTTGACAGTGCCGCTATGAACATGGAGGTACATCAGCACTTCTGTATCCCTTGGGTAAATCTCCAGCAGTGCTATTGCTGGGTCATAGGGAAGTTCCACTGATAGTTTTTTGAGGAGCCTCCACACTGTTTTCCAGAGCAGCTGTACCAGTTTACATTCCCACCAACAGTGTAGTTTAGTTTTATTTTTAAACTTTTGAGGAACTTCCATACTGCCTTCCACAATGGTTGCCTAGTTTGCATTCCCACCAACAGTGCAAGAGGGTTCCTTCTTCTCCACATCCTTGCCAATACTTGTCATCTCTGAAGAGTGAAAGTTTGACCTCCTCCTGGATGATTTGGATGCCTTTTAATTCTTTGTGTTGTCTGATTGCTGAGGGTAAGACTTCAAATACTATGTTGAATAACAGTGGTGAGAGTGGGCATCCCTGTCTTGCTCCTGACCTTAGGGGGAAAGCTCTGTTTTTCCCCATTGAGGATTATATTAGAGTTGGGTCTTTCATATATGGCTTTTATTATCTTGCGGCATGATCCTTCGATCCCTACTTTCTTAAGGGTCTTTACCAGGAAAGGATGCTGTATTTCATCAAATGCTTTCTCTGCATCTATTGAGAGGATGTGTGGCTCTTGTCCTCTCTTTTATTGATGTGATGAATCACATTGATTGTTTTGTGGATATTGAACCAGCCCAGCACCCCAGGTATAAATCCCACTTGGTCGTGGTGAATATTTTTTTGACATATTGTTGGATCTGGTTGGCTAATATCTTGTTGAGAATTTTTGCATCCATGTTCATCAGAGATATTGGTCTATAGTTCTTTTTTAGTGGGGTCTTTGTCTGGTTTTGGAATCAAGGTAATGCTGGCTTCATAGAAAGAGTTTGGAAGTTTTCCTTCCATTTCTATTTTTTGGAACAGCTTCAAGAGAATAGGTGTTAACTCTTCCTTAAATGTTTGGTAGAATTCCCCTGGAAAGCCATCTGACCCTGGACTCTTGTTTTTTGGGAGATTTTTGATTACTAATTCGATTTATTTACTGGTTATGGGTCTGTTCAAATTTTCTATTTCTTCCTGTTTCAGTTTGGGTAGTTTTTGTCTTTCTAGGAATTTGTCCATTTCTTCTAGATTGCCCATTTTATTGACGTATAATTGCTCATAATATTCTCTTACTATTGTTTGTATTTCTGCTGTGTTGGTTGTGATTTCTCTTTCATTCTTGATTTTATTTATTTGGGTCCTTTCCTTTTTATTTTTGATTAAACTGGTTAGTGGCTTATCAATTTTGTTAAAGTACCAGTTTCTGGTTTCACTGATCTGTTCTATTTTTTGTTAAGTTAGTTTGTGTGTTTCAATAGCATTGATTTCTGTTCTGATCTTTATTATTTCCTGTCTTCCTTTGGTTTTGGGTTCTTTTTGCTGTTCTTTTTTCAGCTCTTTGAGATGTAAGGTTAGGGTGTGTATATGAGACCTTTCTTCCTTCTTTAGGAAGGCCTGGATTGCTATACACTTTCCTCTTATGACTGCCTTTGTTGCATCCCAGAGATTTTGGGTTGTGGTGTTAATCATTTTCATTGGATTCCATGTACTTTTTAATTTCCTCCTTAACTTTTTGGTTAGCCCATTTGTTCTTTAGTAGGGTGTTCTTTAGTCTCCAAGTATTTGTTATTTTTCCAATTTTTTTCTTGTGGTTGATTTCAAGTTTCATAACATTGTGGTCTGAAAATATGCACGGTATGATCTCGATCTTTTTGTATTTGTTGAGGGCTGATTTGTGTCCCAGTATGTGGTATATTCTGGAGAACGCTCCATATGCACTGGAGAAGAATGTATATTCCTCTGCTTTAGGATGAAATGCTCTGAATATATCTGTTAAGTTCATCTGGCCTGGTGAGTCATTCAGAGCCATGGTTCCTTGTTGACTTTCTGTTTAGATGATCTATAAGTGGGTGTTGAGGTCCCCTACTATTATGATATTATAATCAATGAGTTTCTTTATACTTGTGATTAATTGATTTATATATTTGGGTGCTCTCACATTTGGAGCATAAATGTTTACAATTGTTATGACTTCTTGTTGTATAAACCCCTTAATTATGATATAAAGTCCTTCTTAATCTCTTGTTACAGTTTTCATTTTAAAGTCTAGATTGTCTGAAATAAGTATGCCTACTCCAGCTTTTTTTGGGCAACCATTAGCATGATAGATGGCTCTCCATCCTTTACTTTCAGTCTGCAGGTGTCTTTACGTCTAAAGTGGGTCTCATGTAAACAGCATATAGATGGGTCTTGTTTTCTTATACATTCTGCTACCCTATGTTTTTGATTGGAGCATTTAGTCCATTGACATTAGAGCGAGCCCTGAAAGATATGAGTTTATTGTCATTATGTTTCTTGTAGAGTTGGAGTTTCTGGTGGTGTTCTCTGGTCCCTTCTATTCTTTGTTGCTTTTGGTCTTTTTTTTTTTTTTTTTTTTTTTTTTTTTTTTTTTTTTTTTTTTTTTTTTTTTTTTTTTTTTTTTTTTTTTTTTTTTTTTTGGTCTTTTCTCCCCTTAGAGAGTCCCCTTTAAAGTTTCTTGCAGGGCTGTTTTAGTGGTCACTAGCTCCTAGCTCCTAGCTTCTGTCTAGGAAACTTTTTCTCTCTCCTTCTATTTTGAACGACAGCCATGCTGGATAAAGAATTCTTGGCTGCATATTTTTCCAGTTCAGCACATTGAGTATATCCTGCCACTACTTTCTGGTCTGCCAATTTTTTGTGGATAGGTTTGCTGCAAACCTGATCTGTCTTCCTTTGTAGGTTAAGGATTTTTTTCCCCTTGCTGCTTTCATGATTCTTTCCTTGCCTGAGTATTTTATGAACTTGACTATGATCTGCCTTGTTGATGGTTGGTTTTTGTTGAATCCTTTGGGAGTCCTCTGTGCTTTCTGGATTTTGATGTCTGTGTCTTCCCCCAGGTTAGGAAAGTTTTCTGCCATGATTTGCTCATATAACCCGTCTACCCCTATTTCTCTCTCTTCAAATTCTGGGACGCTTATGATTCTGATGTTGTTCCTTTTGAATGAGTAACTGATTTCTCTAATTCTTAAATCATGCTCTTTTGCTTTACTCTCCCTCTTTTTTTTTCTCCTTCAACATTCTCCATAAGTTTGTCCTCTATATTGCTGATTTGCTGCTCTGCCTCACCCATCCTTGCCACCATGGCATCCATTTGAGATCGCAGCTCAGTTATAGCATTTTTTATTTCATCCTGACTAGCTTTTACTTCTTTTATCTCCACAGAGAAGGATTCTAATCTATTTTCGACCCCAGCTTGTCATCGTGACTCTATATTCTGGTTCAGACATCTTGCTTATATTTGTGTTGGTTATGTCCCTGACTGACGTTTCTTCCTGCTTTTTCTTTTGGGGTGAATTCCTTAATTTCATCATATTGAAGGAAGAAAAGGAATTAAAAAGGTAAAAGCTTTTTAAATTAAAAAATTGAAAACAACTCACACAAAGGAAAATCAAATAAATGATTGTGTGTGTTTTGGTCTGGTTACTGAAAGGAGCTTGATTGATTAGAGAAAGAAGAGAAACAAAATTAAAATTAAAAAATTAAAAACAACAACACACACAAAATCAAATAAATGTCAGATCCTAGGTGTGTTTTGGTCTGGTTATTGAAAGGAGCTTGATTGATTAGAGAAAATAGGGGAAATTTTTTAAATTAAAAAATTAAAAACAACACACACACGGAATCAAATAAATGATGCTGGATCCTAGGTGTGTTTTGGTCTGGTTATTGAAAGGAGCTTGATTGATTAGAGGAAAAAAAGGGAAAAACAAAAAACAAGGAAAAAAGAAACAAAACAAAGCAGAACAAAACAAAACAAAAATTTGAAAATTGAGAAAATGAATACGATGAAATAGAACAACTTGAACTGATGGAAGTAAAATAGAATTTGAAAAATTTACAAAAAGTAAAAAACTTATTTGAAAAAAAGGAAAATATTTTTAATAAAAATTGAAAATAAAAATAAAATTTTAAATTATGTTTCTATATTCAAGTAAAAGAAAAGAAACCAAAAAAGAAAGAAAAAGAGAGAAAAAAGAAAATTGAATAGATGGGTCAGCGAACAGACTGAAATTTGACTGATATTACATCGTTCTCCCCTAGAAGTCAAACTATGAAGCACATTTATAGTCCATAAACTAAGCAGGTGGAGAGATTTGTGGCGTTCCTGAAGAGTGAGGTTGGCCCAGTAGGGCGGGGCTTAGTGTAATGGCTCCATTCTCCACTAGATGGCGCTGCTTAGCCTACTGGGGTGGATTGTTGTGGTGCCTGTAGGTGTGTATGCCCATGCACTGTCAGGGTGACAATGGTGTCACCCAGGTATCCAGTCTAGTGTCAGAACTGTGCTCTCCCGGAGCAGGAATGGTGCGCCAGTCCTTGTGCACCAGTCTTTTGTCTTCGGTTTCTGTCTGTAACCACAGCGTCAGGTTGTCAGGCGGCACCTCACTCCTGAGCTTTATCTGAGATGTGGCTGTATTTCCTGACCCCCTTACTTCTGAGGGACTGAGGCTTTGATCAACTCAGATCCTCTGTGGAAGGGTCTCACCGAGCAATGGTTGGGTGCCTGCCCTCCTTGGAAAAGTTCACATGAGTGTGTAGCAGCAGCATTTCCAGGATTATGGAAAATCTCACGTGGCTCGAGGACTCCCAGACCCACTTTTCTGGGAATTCGCCCTTCCCACCAGAGCACCACTAGGTATTTGAGCTGTGGAGTTTCAGACCCTCTGTTCCACCTGTTTATAGAGTCTTAATGGAATTTAAACCCTCTCCTTTCTCCTTTTTTAGTTCAGTCCCTGCAGCTGTTTCCACCTTTTCCCCACTTTCTCTCCAGCTGCTTTTGTGCAGGGTGCTTTTCCTGTACTCTCCCCCCACCTCTATCCTCTCTCCACAAGCAAAAACAGTTCCCTGCCCTCCGCATTTCCTCTGTCCCCCAGTTCCCCTCTCCGCGCTGTGTACCTGCTGAGTTCTGTGGTTCAGGTTTTGCGGATCGTTGTGTTAATTCTCAAATCAGTTTTCTAGGTGTGCAGGATGGTTTAGTGTTAATCTGGCTACATTTCATGTACACGTGACAGAAAAAAAGACTTCCATGCTGTTCCAGCATTTTGGCTCCTCCCCCCACGATTACTCTTTTTAGAAAGGACACACTGGAGGGGCGCTTGGGTGGCTCAGTAGGTTGAGCGTCCAACTTCAGTTGAGGTCATGATCTTGCAGTTCGTGGGTTTGAGCCTTGAGTCGGGTTCTGTTCTGACAGCTCAGAGCCTGGAGTCTGCTTCAGCTTCTGTGTCTCCTTCTTTCTATGCTCCTCCCCTGCTCACATTCCCTCTCTCCCTCTCTCTCTCTCTCTCTCTCTCTCTCTCTCTTTCTCTCTCTCAAGAATAAATAAAGATAAAAAATTTTTAATAAAAAGAAAGGACACACTGACAAATTGTTAAGTTAATGGCTTTGGCTGAACACTGTTAGTCTGTCACAGGTCAATAGCAATGGTGAGAACATTGACTATACAGTTCATGGTTCTGTTCTCCCATCTTATACTACAAGTTCCATCAGATGTGGCATCCCCCAAATCAGAAGCTGGCTGTGTGGAAGCCATATGCACTCCTCTGGACCATGCACAGATCACAATGTATTTATAAGCATTTCCCAAGATAACCAAATGTGTTAAGGTTTGCTCCACTATGCTTGCAGTCCAGCAGTCCATTGGTTGATATTATTCCGGTTATTATCTTCACCACCAAAGATTCTGTTTATATGTTCTTCAAGAATATTGTTGGCTTTGTCAGTATTGAAGCCAGCCTTGTGACAGTGGTAGTGGTACTTCTCCATGGTGGCACTAACCCCCACAGGGTGGAGTCTTCTCTCTCTCTCTCTTTCTCTTTTAAGAATAATTCCTTACAGGGGCACTTGGGTAGCTCAGTTGGTTATGCGTCCACCTTCGGCTCAGGTCATGATCTCACAGTTTATGGGTTCGGACCCCACATCGGGCTCTGTGCCGACAGCTAGCTCAGAGCCTGGAGCCTGCTTCAGATTCTGTGTTTCCCTCTTTCTCTGAACCTCCCCTGCTCGCATTCTCTCTCTCTGTCTCTCAAAAAGAAAAAAAAAAAGAAGAAGAAGAATTCCTTACATGAATCCTGAGACATCTCAGTGGTGTAGTGCTAGATTTCCTACGGGTTGATGCAAGACCTTCCTGAGTTCTCGCTCTGTTCAATCCCGTGTGAATTATAAGCGTTTCCAGTTTGGTTGGTGGAAACAGCATTGTTCCCATGCCTACATAAGAGTCAGGTCTCATTCCTTCTAATCTTTTTCAGTAGCATTTCCTGGATCTTGAGTAGTTTCTTGAGACGGAAGCTCTGATCAGTACAGGGCTTGGAGGATGTCCAGGGACCCCTCTGTGCTAGTCTGTCTCTCAGTAATTCTGTCCTGTCAAGTCTAGCTGCCTCGGTCTCTCAAGACACTGGTCTGCCTCTCCTCAGCCTAGGAGATCTGCTGGAAACCTTCTCAGGGTGACCACAGGGACATCCAGTGTATTGAAAATCATTGTCTCTGACCCTTTGGTATGGTTATTGGGTTATTTGGAAGGTGGTGTTCTTTCAGGTGGGAGGTCTAATCCAATCCCTGAGGCTCCATCTTGCCCAGAAGCAGAGCTAATGTTTTTTTTTAATAAGGACCTTTGATGAGTGTTTAATCTATTTTATATACTTGGCCAATTAAATTACTTTAAACATTTTAAGTTACATTTATAAAATTAATACATTACATTTCCTATTTAAAGACTTCCATTGTTTGATTCATAAACAAAACCTTTTCAAGGTTTACATTAAACTATATATTTCTACAAACTTCCCTCAAACCTTCAAGCCTAATACATTATTATATGGTGGATTTTACATACTCCTAAATGTTCTAATGGTGTTTATAATCCTGGCAAGATTTTCTTGTAAAACAACAATTCTAAATTGATCATTTAATTGTGTATTTTATTTGATGTTTTAAATATTTATTTATTGATTTTGAGAGACAGAGGGTGAGAGCAAGGGAGGGACAGAGAGAGAGGGAGAGAGAGAATCCCAAGCAGGCTCCACACTGTTAGTGCAGCACCTAGTGTGGGTCTTGAACTCACAAACCATGAGATCATGACCTGAGCCAAAACCAAGAGTCAGACACTTACCCAGCTGAGCCACCCAGATGCCCCTCAATTACATTTATTTATTTATTTAAAATTTTAATGTTTATTTATTTTTGAAAGACAGAGATACAGAGCGTGAATAGGGGAGGGGCAGAGAGGGAGGGAAACACAGAATCCAAAGCAGGCTCCAGGCTCTGAGCTGTCAGCAGAGAGCCTGATGCAGGGCTCAAGCCCACGAACCGTGAGATCATGACCTGAGCTGAAGTCGGCTGCTCAACTGAATGAGCCACCCAGGCACCCTCAATTACATATTTTAGATTGAAAACACAAGGTTGCCACATTAAGCCAAATTCTTTTGAACATTACAAATACATTAAATCCCAAGGGTGAAAAGATTATTTAATACAAAAGGTTTGAATGTCTTGAGGATGATTAGAGTAAGTGTAACGGTTTCTAGGGTTAAAGAAAGCTCTTTACTGTATTAGTATATTTTTGTATCTGCTATAACAAATATGCCCCAAATGTGCCCTCAACCATGGTAGATGGGTTTTTCTTGCTGATGTAACCATAGGAGGGCAGATGTTACTGGTCGGCAGGTGGGTTTTCTTCATGCATTGATTCAGGGACCGGGCTTCCTTCTTCCTGAGGCTTCACTATTTCTTGGGCCTTCTTGCTATCTGCCTCCAACTGGCAGAGCAATCAGGACCACCAGGGAAGTTTCTGGGCTGTCCTGGAAATGGCATGCTCAGTTGTGTTCACATTCCACCATTGGAAAGGACTTAGTCACGTGTAAATGCTTAATTTCTTGAAATCTGACTCATGAACTGAGCAAGGGCTCCCTTTCCCACAGCTGCAAAATTTGAGGTTGCCCCAACCTCTCAAAATCGTCAAGAACTTATCCCTCAAACCCTGGTCTTCTAGCTTCACTTCTGTGTGAACCAGGCCCTGATGCTTGATTTCTAGACCGTGAAACAAACAAGGTGGCCCTTTCCAGGGGAGGCCGAGGTGTGTGTGGGGGAGATGAGGGTGGGGAATCACAGAGATTTGGAGAGAATAAAGGTCTCGCAAATGAGAAGGAATGCTGTGGTTCCAGGAGACGACCTTCCCTTTCTCCTTTTCTCTTTTTCAGACTTCCCAGAGGACAGGGCTGTATGGGATGGAGGAGGGTGTGTGTCTCAGGGGAATCCCTGGGACCCTCAGTGCCCACAGAAGAAAGAGATCTATGATGCAGGTGAGGCCCAGCAGCCCTCGAGATGCTGGGAGGGGGTACCTCCGAGCAAGGGGACTGGAAAACTGCTGATAAGCTCCACCCCCCACCCTTAGATTTTACAGTCCATGACCACATGGCTTCTAGGGCCTTCCAAAGATGATTAAAAGTGGATGGCAACCAGCCAGGATATATGGAAAGGGGTTCAGGCTCTGCCCAACATAAAGAGCCTAGAGGAGAGAGCGAGAGAGACATGAATATAAGAGCCACAAATATTGCTGGTTCACTCAGACAATGGATTCTGACAACAGATTTCTTCCTGAAAAAGTTATAAAAAAGAGCCCAATTAAAGTACCTATTACTCACATAGACCCCTGTGAACACCTTAGAACCTAGAATATTTTCAAAATAACTGACTAAAAAGACACAATTTGACAACTTTTACAGGAAATGGAAACGAAGAATCATATCCTAATGATAGCAACAAAACAGTGACAACATTCGAATGGAATAGAAAACATGTAAGAAAACCCAATGATAACACCGCCATGGTACCGCCAACTACACACACCTCATTGCATCATAAGCCTGTTGAAAGATTGATCCCATCTTCAGAAAATTCCACCAGAATGTCTTTCGCTAAGGAAGCCGGTTCCAAAATCACCACAACTCCTACCCCTGACAGTACCTCCACAACGCCTACCGCTGCACAGGACGTCTCGTCTCCAACGGCCCCTGGCAGTGTCGCCACAACGCCTACTTCTGCCCAGGACATCTCCTCTCCAACGGCCCCTGGCAGTGTCGCCACAACGACTACGTCTGCACAGGACATCTCCTCTCCAACGGCCCCTGGCAGTGCCGCCACAACGACTACGTCTGCACAGGACGTCTC
>PJEM01021980.1:0-10178 GCA_004023845.1 Helogale parvula | reverse complement strand
GTGGAAATAGTCACACGTGGGCCTGTCGGTTATTCATAAACGTCCCTGGGACGGACTTTCACGGCCCCCCGACGCGTCGTTCATTCTCGATTTCTTACCCCAAACGCTGCTGTGCTTCTTACCGAGGCCGCTCGCTCGCCCCTCGATGGGCGCGGGTGAGGCGGAGGCCCGGGGCGCCCCCTCGCGGAATCGCGGTCATTCTCACACGTCGCGGGGACAGGGAGCGTGAAGCTGTTTGCGCAGAGACGCACCTGTGTTTGCCCCACACAAACCGCAGCCGGTGCGGGACCTGAGCTCCCGGCCACGTGGCGCTCGCCAGTCACGGTCCCCAAGGCTGGTTCTGCCATTCGGAGCCCGATGCCCCTGTGACTCAGACACGTCCTGAGGCTTCTGCATGAAGCCCTGCATCCGACTTGGCCCGAACAAGACCCCGCTGCCACCAGACCCCAGGCCCCTGCTGCCCACACCGGGGCTCCTTTCCCAGCATTTCCTGAGTCTCTGCTCTGGTTCTCCGAGATGTGACCAAGGCCCTGAAACAGAGGTCCCCTGTCCCACCGGGCTCTTAGCTGGGAAGCAGGCTGGGACGGGGAATGAGGAGGAAAACGAGAGGCCAAGGCAGGAAGGATCCCAGTACAAATGGGAACATCCCAAAAGGCCAATGTGATCACACTCATACCTCCCAGAGGGCCCTCAGCCCTTAGGACGGAGCCCAAACTCCCACAGGACCCTGCCCCTCACCAGACCCACCACCCACCACTCACAGTGTCCACCTGGTCCCGGCCACACTGGCCTCTCCTCTGGCTTGGACACACCACACTGCTGGCACCTCAGGACCTTTGCACATGCTGTTCCCTCCTCCTGGAGTATCTACCCCACCCCCACCTCTCACCTAGTTACCTGCAGCCCACCTGTCAGGTCTCAGATGGAAAGTCACCTCCTGTGGGGGGGGGGGGCGTTCGGCTGTATCTCTCATCACCCCCCACCCCAGCCCAGGCCCAGGTCTGGTCCCCCAAAGCCCCTCTCATGATGCCATGTGTCTTTCTTTCCCAGCAAGGACCACATATAATGATGTGGGGTCTTTATTATGTGAGGATGATCCAAACAGATAAAAAGGCCCGTTTAGGCAATTCCAGTTAATTTGGGTACCACCGTCTCAGCAAATGTTTGTCATGTGTTGAACCACCATTTACCTGGGGCTCACTTCAGGCCGGGGCTGCTCTCGGTGCTGTACGTACATTAAAGCATCAGTCCTCCACACCACAGGTACAGTTATTATCATCCCCATTTTACAGGTGGGGACACTGAGGCCCGGGAAGGTGGCCCCGCTGCTAACTGGCATGGGCGCTCCAGTGCTCAACCACCTCTTCTGAACAAAGGCTTTATCTAGAAAAATGAAACTAAATTTGATGGAAAAATAAATTTTTAATCAGTGGCAAAAGTGCCCTAATTCTTAGAGCAATCACAAAGAATCATGCGTTGTTTCCATGGTATTTCTGACAGAGTGGTAGTGTGGTCACTACCCTTCCCTCCAGGGGTGACTGCCACGGGCTGAGCAAAGGAGACTCAGGGCTTCTAGAACCTCCCCAGGGCTTTCCCTGATCCCTGGGGGTCTTCCCCCCCCCCCACAGCCGTCCTTTGCTCACGGGCTTCTCTTCTCCAGTGTGAACGGCCGAATCTGCCAGACCCGCTCCGTCTGTGACTTGGCCTGTGGTGAGATGTGCCAGCCCACCAGGCCCCGTGGGGCCCCCACCCTGCCATCATCCCTGAGACCCCCTGGAGGGGACCCGCGGGCTCACTCGCACCCATGGAGTGCAGAGGACAGCCAGCTCTGACAGCCTACTGTGGAATGTTCAGGAATTTCACCCCCTGGGGGCTGGGAATCAGCCTGGGAGGATTCACACCTCAGGGACCAGCAACTGCCACAAACCAGGGCGGTTTTCTCCTAAAGCCGGGACTGACCAGCAGCCCCTACAGTCCCGTCTCTGGCCCAGCCCTGACCTTGGGCTGGAAACCCTGTGGTCAGACTCGGGCCCCTTCCGTGTCCAGACCCCAGCCTTCTCCCCTCTTCCCTGGATGGGGCCGGGAGCCCAGAACCGCTGTGCAGAGACCCCTCCCCTCCCAGCCCCTTCCTGCAGGAGGGACAGAAACCGCCTGGGGAGGGCGGCTGGCCCCCGACCCCGCAGGGACCATCATTTCAGCTGCTTTCAATAATCAAGAAATCTCTCGTTTTAATTCGTTCATCAGAGATATTTTTTCCTTTCCGAGATGCTGATTTGGTTCCTTTTTTAGTTCCTTTGTCCGCGTGGGAAGTAAACAGCCAACTGCCTGAATGTGGAGCGTGGTTAGTGGAGATGCCTTAATTGACTAATTTGCTTAAATCCCTAGGAGTGCAATCAGAGAGCATCTTAGCAGAAGAGTCCTTTCCCTCCGGGCTGCGGGGCGCGGAGGGGGCGGGCCGCGCGGGGGGCTCTGCGCCCAACCTGGAATCTCAGAATTTTCACAGCAGCCGCTGCACGAGGCGGAAGCCTGTGAGCCTGGGGGGCGGCCGAGGAGCTCTTCTGCCCCAGGAAGAACCCCTTAGATGCTGCCCATGGACCGGTGGGCCCCCAGGCCAGGGGCCAGGGTTGCACCCACACCAGCCCCGCCCACCCCGCAGGCCACGCCCCCGGGGCCCCCTCCCTGCTGGGAAGAGAGGGGCGGGGCGGGCTTCCTGCCTGGGAAGGGGGAGGTACCTGCTCCCCTAGACTCTCCTCTGGGCCAGGATGCTGCTGAGGTGAGAGGTCCACAGGGCCTTTCGGGTTCAGCCCCAAGGACACAGCCCCTCCCACCACAAAGATCTCTGCAAAAACAGGTAAACCGTGGTCAGGTTGTTCACAATTTCTCTGTTCAGGTAGATTTTGACCCTCTCGCCTTATGACTAATTGGTTTCATCATATTTCTTCCCCGGCAACTTCATCCAAGATGACAGGTTTTTACTAGGGACAGGCTTGTGACCTCTCTCAGCCATGATTTTCTGACTTTTTCGGGTTGTTGTTCCTATTAGACAAGTGATGTGGGAGGAGGTACCCAACAGAGAGCCGGAATCTGTTAATCAATTTGACCTGAGCTGAAGTTAATTTGATTAACAAATTCCTTCACTCCTTCACTTAGAATCCTTCCTCTTCTCCTCACTAGGTCTTTCTCTTGAATAAGAGAGAGGAGTTCCTAAGATCTGTCTAGATTTTGCACTTTGTGAAAAACAAAACACCCTGGCCGGTCCCTTATGTCACAGCCTGAGAAGGAGCCA
Source organism: Helogale parvula (assembly GCA_004023845.1). Classification (NCBI taxonomy): domain Eukaryota; kingdom Metazoa; phylum Chordata; class Mammalia; order Carnivora; family Herpestidae; genus Helogale; species Helogale parvula. The sequence goes on along the minus strand of PJEM01021980.1, from coordinate 6,892 downwards.
TAGGACATTTGCTCAGGACAGGCTAAGACTCACACTGCCTGCGGTCTGGACCCCAAGTCCCGTCCCTTCTGAATCTGTTTGGCTTTGTTTTTATTTTATTGTTCCCGATTTATTTTTTTAAATGCCAAGCTTCACTGTAAGTTCCGAGTAGCACAGCGAAGGTCTGCTTCCGCTCCAATCAGGTTCCCCAGCGGACAGCCCAGGCCAGGCTGCACCTGCGCCATCCCTCCCCGGGCTCTGTTGTGTGTGTATGTGTGCGTGTGTGTGCAGTTTTTCTTCTCCAGCGGAACCGTTTGAGATCATGGTGTAAAGATCATGAGATTTCATTTCTAGACACTGCCGTATGTACCACCCAAGGAAAAAGACACCTTCCTACACAATGTCAGAGCCACCGTCCCTTCCAAGATAGTTAATGTCGACGTGGCAGGATAATCTAACACACAGTCTGAATTACGTGCCTTTCCTTTTTCACGTCAAGATCATGCATTGCATTTAGTTGCCATAATTCTTTCATTCTTTTTTTTAATGTTTATTTATTTTTGAGAGACAGAGAGCAAGCAGGGGAGAAGCAGAGAGAGAGAGGGAGGCACAGAAGCCAAAGCAGGCTCCAGGCTCTGAACTGTCAGCACAGAGCCCAACGCAGGGCTCCAACTCATGAACTGTGAGATTATGACCTGAGCTGAAGTCAGGGGCTTAACTGACTGAGCCACCCAGGCGCCCCTCATTCTCCTTAACATAGAGCAGTGTGCCCTCCGTGTGCCATCACTTTGTCTGTTAGGATGTTGACGTCTTTTGAAGATTCCAGGAAGCGGTTTTGTACCAGGAAAGCCAGGAAGTACTCAAGATGGTGGGAACAGATCAAAAGGAATCAGAAGCTATGGCTAAAGAGCTTCTGTTAGACCAAAGCAAAAATATTTGAATATGAAAAAACACACAGATTAGGAACACATTGAATTTGTTTTAAAAAAAGAATCTGTGAGTTCATAGTGATACTAACAGATTATTGGGATCAAAGACAATTCTTTCTAATAATGCCAGCTGATTGGTATACAGAATTTTGAAACTTGTTGAGGCCCATCTGCGAACTCGAAAACAATTGGGGGAAACCATTTTGGGGAACACAGAATTCCAAAGTCACACCCCACCCAGTACTACTTAGCAGGAGGGGAAAAGGGTCCTTACAACAGAGAAATCTGGTGAATACCACCTCAACCAAGGACTCGAACCCAAAATCCTGGTGACAGATGAACGGACATTACAGACTCCCTTTCTGCCCTGGGCCGGGAAGACCCTCCCTCGGCAGCAATCCCGGCAAAAGCGGTGGGCCTGAATCTATCAGGACACGGTCGCACTCACCCAGACCGTGGGGCGTCCTGCAGACCAGCGGGCCGTGTCCCCTCTGACCTCAGCCGGGGGGGTCAGTCACAGACACGCCTTGCTTTGAGCTCTGCCTCGTGTCCAGCCCTGGTACGGGAAATGCAGAGAAGGAACCTTGGCCGTCACACATGGAGTCAAAACTCGGGATGCTGTATCCAGGGTCTCGGGCATTTGGAGCCTCTCCACATGTTTCCAGATGATCCAGATGATTGCAGCTTCTCCCCCAAAGGAAGAAAAGAAAAATACGTATATTTGTTGTTTTCTTCTCCTGAGCAAACCAGGTGTTCTGGTTTCAAAAACCCAGTCACTGGAGAGGTGCGCGCATGAGCGATACGTGGGCTCCTGGTCGTCCCATCAAGCGAGACAGCCGGGCACCTGGGACAATTACCATCACGGCCGCCTCAGGATCCGCGGCTGCGACGACATCAAAGGGCATCTCTCGGGAAGCATCACCCCGGCACCCACGGGAAAAGGAGGCTTTGTCGGTGGGCCCACGCCCCTCTGACACCGAGACCCGGCTTGAGCCCAAGCAGGAGCAGCGGCTCCAGAGCCAGCACGCAGCGGGGTGATGTCTGCCTAGGGCAGAGTCAGAGCGTCCGCGGCAGCTCCAGGCTCTGCAAGGACTGAACCAGGAGAGGGGCCTCCCAGGCTTCCTCCTTCACTCGGCAGGTGTTTGGGGAGGGCCAGCCAACACCTGGGGCCCCTGGGGTACGGCCAAGGCCCGGCCCCAGGAGGAGCCTCCGTGGAGGGAGGCACACGACACGCAGTGACAGCCCAGGACGGTGAGCACAGCCCTGGCCAATGCCACCTGCCCCCTCGTTCCTGGACACTTGCCCTCCGGGGCTCCTTTCTGCCCGAGGCCTCGGACCATGGGAGCCCATGTGGCCACCAGCGGATGTCCTGGACAGCAGCCCTCGGCACGGGCCAGAGGGAGCTGGTGGGACACCCGTCCCCTGAGGCCTGTTTCACACCGTCTCCCACAGGACCCCAGAGGGACCGAGCCCGGCGCCGACCGCAGTCACCAGCTTGCCGCCCTTCCCCTTCTCGTCTCCCTCCCCACTCTCCTGCCAGGGCTGCCTGTGCCTCCTCCAGATAACCCACTACGCTCACACCCAGTCTCAGGGTCAGCTTCTGGAAGCATCCAGCACGAGGCCCTATGTAAGGCACAAAGTCGTCAGATGGTGGTGAGTGGCCTGGAGACGTGCAGAGCCGGGCAGGGGAAGGGTGGGTGTGGGGGGGGCCGTCAGAAGGAGTCCACGGAGAAGGTGACGCTGGAGCAGATGCCCCTGCAGTGAGGGAGCAGCGGTGGACACGTGGGCGAAGATCAGGGAAGAATAGAGCAACAGTGAAGATGCAGCAAGGAAGCACCAGGCCTGTCCTGGGAAGAGCCAGTGTGGCAGGAGCAGGGGCAGAGCCCTGGGAAGCAAGAAAGAGATGAGGGGGCAGAAGGGGCCAGGGAGCACTGGGCCCCGAGCACCAGGGAAAGGGTGCAGAACAGAGCAAGGCCCGGAGACGGCGGGCTCGGTCAGGAGTGGCAGGATCTCATACCCATTTAACAGGCTCCCTCTGGGCACAGATCAGACTGCAGGCAGGTGCAGGGGCTGAATGAGGAGACCAGAAAGGGCCCTGGTGTTATGACAGTCCTCCAAGAGATGACAGTCGGAGACCACAAGGGGGGCAAGCAGTGGACCAAGTGATGAGGTCCTGCCCCCTGTGGGCCCAGGGTGGAGGCTGTGCTGAGAGAGACGGCAGGAACTGAAGGACAGGAGTTGAGGGTGGGGGTCTCCTAAGCAGAGACTGAATGTTTTGGGGGATCAACAAGCGTGGGGAAGTCAGGGAAGAGAGCAGGAGGAGAAGAGGTTGCTCTGTGATACAGGCCTGCAAAGCCTCGGCAAGACCAGGAGGTTCTGGAACACGGACCCCCAAATGTCCAGGCCTTTCTCCGCCTGCCGTGCTCAGCCACCAGGCGTGGGCTCTTCTGAAAAGGTCATGACCATGGGCAGGAGAGCTTCCGCAGCTCAGACACACGCTGAAAAAACCATCTTCTGCCTCATATAAAAGTTTTGCAAGAGGGGCTCCTGGGTGACTCAGTCGGTTAAGCAGCCGACCAGCTCAGGTCATGATCTCATGGTTCGTGGGTTTGAGCCCCGCATTGGGCTCTGTGCTGACAGCTCAGAGCCTGGAGCCTGCTTCACATTCTGTGTCTCCCTCTGTCTCTGCCCCTCCCTCACTCATGCTCTGTCTCTCTCTGTCTCAAAAATAAATAAAAACTATTTAAAAAAAAAAAAAGTTTTGCAAGAAATTCTAGGATGTTGTCGTTACAATCTAGGTTGGGGAGATTTTTACAAACCAAGATGGATTTTATACCTGAAAGTATAAAACAAAACAAAACAAAAGCCATAATGAACATGATGAAAATGTAAAAATGTGTAATTTTTGTACATAAACAAAGTCTTTATAAAATTTGTAAAAGCATTTGTGCATCAATAACAGACAGAGTTTAATACACCAGGAACTCTAATGAATTGACAAGTCAAGAGGCAATGGCCATGAATAGACAATTCTTAGAAGCCTGTGTCCAAGCTTCTGCTAGACATTTAGCCCATAGAAATAAAAGAACTTCTGTCTTGTAACACTGTGCACAAGAATGGCACCTTAGCATTGTTCTCAGTGGCCCTAACCCAGAAACAAAATAAACTTCCCTGACTAGAGGAGCAGCCAAGCGCTTTACTACATAGTCGCTGTAAAGAACAACTTCAGAGAAGCCTGAGTGGCTAAGTCAGTTAAGTGTCTGATCAGCTCAGGTCATGATCTCACAGTTTGTGAGTTTAAGCCCCATATCGGGCTCTGTGCTGACAGCTCAGAGCCTGGAGCTGCTTTGGAATCTGTGTGTGTCTCTCTCTCTGCCCTTCCCAGCTCTTATTCTGTCTCTTTCACAAAAATACACAAAACATTTTTAAAAATTAAAAAAACAAAAAGAGTAACTTGAATTCAGAGCTATACCAGATTACTCGGAGGTATTTCCACAAGGACTTGAGTGACCAAATCAAGATGCAGAAGAATGTTCATTATAAGTTTATCTACTCTATTGACCTTTTTAAAAGAACTTTTAGCTTTGTTCATTTGATCTATTGACTCATGTTTTCTATTCCACTGACTTCAATTTCTTATCTTAATTCTACTTATCTTGGGTTTCTCTGATCTTTTTTTATAGTATCTTAAGGTGGAATCTTAGGTCATTGATTTTCTTCTCTTGCACATTTTAAAGCTATAAATTTTCCTCGTTGCACTGCTTTAGCTGCCTCCCTCACATTTTGATGTTTTTTCATTATCACTCAGCAAAACTTTTAAGAAATAAATTTATTTGGAAAAAAATGCTTTAGAATAAAACATAATGCAAATAATCACTCAGCTGATAGACAAACGTGTCCAAAATTATGATAGGAAAACAGAAGGTACTGAAATTTCGGACACAGCAGTGTCCAGATTAATTAGGAAACCCTGTTTGCTTCAAAACTTATTAGAGAGGTCAAAAACCAAATCATCTGTCACTGTCAAGGGTAAATTGAAAGTCAAGAATCCCAGTGGACATACAGGGATTTTGTTCGTTTTACTCTGAGGTGGCCACCTTCTAGTCTGTTTGCAGTAACTAGGTGCCCCACATTCTCCTTTTAGCCCTTCTGAATCTCTGTTGTGAAGCAGGCACCTAGAAGCCCAGAATTGGGACTACAGTTCCCAGTATCCCTTGCAGCGATTGGTGGCCAGGTGAGTAAAGGCTGCTGAGTGGAATGTGAATCCAGGTGAGGAGTGCCCATGCCAGGCTGCACCCACAAAGGGAGGCATATGCCTTACTCATCTCCTTTTCCTTCTTCTCACTGCTGAAATGCAGACGGGAGAACCTCTGGGCCAAGTGGATAGAGCCAATGGCTTAGGCATCATTATGATCCCATGCATGCAATCTCTGGGCATAACCTCTGTCCTCGTCTTCACCACGCCCCCCTCAACCAGAGCAAAGTTCCAGGGACCCCTTCATTCAGGACAAACCTGCTCGCATTTTCTAATGTGTCAGAGGGCGTCTGGCCCCTGACACCAGTTTCCTGTTCACGGGAGTGGGAAACAGACCTCTATCTTGGGCAAGCCACGACCGCGGCCCCCACAGCTGACTAATTCAGAGCCCCCAGACCCTGGATAAAGACCTACAGACCTCTGATTCAGGCTGTCAAAAGACCCCCCACAGACACCAAACTTAGGGCAGGAAAAGTAAGTAGGTTGTAGAGGCTTTAAACATAAGCCCCGGCAGAAAACAGAAGGGGCTGATTTTATGGGTGGAAAAACTGAATCCTCGACAGAGGAAATGAATCATTCACCAAAGTTAGAAACACAAATGTGTCGCTAAAGTGTGCAGGTTACCGTAAGTCTAGCCCAGATGGCAAGTGACAGAATGCAGCCCATGTCCTGCCAGGAGATATGTGGTGACCAGCCCCAAAACTGGTCTACACAGTCGGTTTTTAACATTGAAAATGAGGAGAGTTTTATACCACATCATCACATTGTACACCTTCAATATTTTATAGTTTTTGTTGTCAATTATATTTCAATGGAGCTGGAAAAAAGAAGATTCGGCATCAACACCTGGATTTCCAGCTTCCTCTGAGGAATCAGACACACAGAAAACTGGATGCACTTTCCATTGAGCAACTCAAGACTTGGGCAAGCCCTGGCTGTCCCCAGTGGGTGGGCCATGAGGCTGAACTCAGCACAGTCCTCAACCCCTACCCCGCCCCCGTTTTCCCCCAGCAATGAACCTGAGAGTCGTCACTGTTGATCACCTCTCAGACTGCTGGGCTGTTTTCTTCCATCATAAAGACAAATGTCTCTGCCCATCTCTCTACTAAAACCAACAGGACAAAAAGATCATGAAAGTCATGTGTTTTTTTTTTTTAATGTTTATTCATTTTTTTGAGAGAGAGACAGAGACAGAGCGTGAGTGGGGGAGGAACACAGAAAAAAGGAGACACAGAATCTGAAGCAGGCTCCAGGCTCTGAGCTAGCTGTCAGCACAGAGCCCGACGTGGGGCTTGAACCCACAAACTGTGAGATCATGACCTGAGCCGAAGTCAGACGCTTAATCGGCTGAGCCACCCAGGCACCCCAAGAAAGCCATGTGTTTCAAGAAAAGTGACAATGCTTATTTCTCCGTGGAAATGAATTCCCTGTGTATTTACCATGCAGACAAAATACAACTGCACTGAAAAAACTACACTCACGCCTACTGCCCGCACACACACCTCCTCCCTGGCCCATGGAAGCTGGTGAGCACGGATCCCACACATACAGTCTCTGGGCGCCACCTCTGCCCTTCTCTTCACCACTCCCCCAACCAGAGCAGAGTTCCTGGGGCCCTTCATTGAGGGCGAACCCGCTCACATTTTCCAGAGGACGCCATTCTTGAGGGAGCCAAGTCTCTATTTGGAGATGTTTTGCTTTGACTCTTTGCTTTTCCCTTCTTGGACCC
>PJEM01021979.1:0-10179 GCA_004023845.1 Helogale parvula | reverse complement strand
TGGGGGGGGGGGGTAGGGATTGGAGCGCTGTGCCTGTGTTGTCATTTCCTCTAACTCCCCTTCCCAAACTCATAAAAGCCCTACCCTGCCTTTGTTTGGGGCTCTCTCTCCACGTGGCCAGCAGGTTGGTGGAGTCTGTGAGCCCGAGCTTAAGCCCGTAATAGGGCCCTTTGCTTTTGCATGCGTGACTCGGTCTCCCTGGTAGTCTCTGGTCTTTTTTGGGGGCGATATTACAAACTTGGGCATAACAGCTCTGTGCTGACAGCTCAGAGCCTGGAACCTGCTTCCGATTCTGTGTCTGTCTCTCTCTCGGCCCCTCCCCTGCTCACATTCTCTCTGTCTCTCAAAAATAAAAACCTTCTAAAAATTAAAAATACATACATACATATTGCCACGTAGGCTCCACCTCAAATGTCCCTCCTACTTCCTTCCTCAGTCCAAGTGCACTGTGACTGTTTTCTCCACCTGGACGGTTAGACCACCTCGATTCAGTATCCTGCCTTTAAGCCACATGCCTGCCACGCTTCTGACTAAGCCTTGGAATAAAGCCTCAAACATCAGACACACTGAAAGGTGTGTGGCTCCAAAAGGAGAGGGAAATGCTTGTAGCTTTCCACTGGGAACCACGCAGATGCGGACATTTGCATGTGAACAGGACTTAACCTTATCACATTTCTGGAACACCTAACGGGTGAAATCACATGCCCTTTGTCCAATAAACAATTCTACAGCTACACGTTATCTTTGAGTCTAACCAATAAAATGAGGGTTGAAAAAGAATAAAAACATGATTCATGAAACCTACATAGAAATTCAAAGAAGTAACAAAATTATCAGCTGCCACTCATTTAGTCAATGAATAAAGACACATACAAACATTAACATGGCCCCTGTTTACCAACTGGGCTAATTAGGCACTCTTTCCAACAACAAAGTACTCAGGAAGCACAGAGAAACTTTGTGTCTAGACAGAGATGTGGCAGCTCATGTTGAGAAAACCTCAATCCTTCCCAGAGTTTAGTTCACAGATACGCCCAACCATGAATGCCTGGGGTTTATTTTTTGTGTCCTCAGGACCTACCCCATAGCAGGGAGCCAATAAAATAGATGGATTAAGGTGCTCTAGGCCAATCAAAATCGTAGAATTTTTCTAGGAACTAGAAGTGATAATAAAATTCCTATCTACATAGAAATGGGAGATGACAACGGAAAAAAACCGAAGCAGTCCAGCTCTGCCAGAAGTAGAACACATCAGACAGCGACAGTTATTAGCACAGTGTGGTGTCGATGCGCAGGAACCCCCCCCCCCCACACCGAAGCCACGTGTCAATAAGAACAAAGCCAACAAAAAGAGCAGGTGTGAGACATCTATGTTTAAAAAGAGAGAAGCGATAGAAACGAAGGGAAAAGTGAAGATTCACTGTGGTGCCTATTTTAGTAAATAACATCCAACCACAACCTGAATCACATCGACGCTTCCTGGCTTCGCCCCAAACGCCACGGTGCTAACTAGTTTCCCGCTTCAGTGCCATGCCATTGTCCTGCTCTGGCAGTCGTCCCCTCGCCCCGAGCCTGCCGCAGCCGTTTCCTGACTGGTCTTTCCCTGGCGTCCCTTCCCCTTCCTCCACAGTCCCAACTCAGCTGCTGCCACAGAGCTCCTCCTAAAGCACCTCTGCACACACCAGCTCCCCCAGTCCTACTGCAGTGGTCCTCAAGCCACGATCCCCCGAAACTGGCCCGGAAGCTTTTCTAACAATGGTCTTCCACAGAGGAGCACGAGGGCCGATCAGTACTGCCTGTCCCTGAAAGTTGACGTCCACGGTCCCAGGCGTGCGTGTGTTTTCGTCCTGCCATCTTGGGGCTGTGTCAGGGACGTTACACATCCTAGCGTGCCCAAGAAGGTCAAAGCCACGAGAGTAGTGCAAAGGTTCTGAGAAGAGATGAACGCGTATGATGCAAATTAAGGAAATGACAAGTTTTGCTGTGAGAAATGATGCCTCCACAGATTTTCAATGCACAGCAAAACTGTCTATTTTGGGGAAAGATGGCTGTCAGTTTTTAAATGTTTATTTTGTGTGTGAGAGAGAGAGAGACAGAGACAGAGAGAGAAAACAAGTTGGAGCAGGGAAGAGAAGAAGAGAATTCGAAGCAGGTTCCAAGCTATCAGCGCATGAGCTGTGGGATCATGACCTGAGCTGAAATCAAGAGCTGGTCACTTAACTGAGCCACCGAGGTGTCCCTGATTTTAAAGCTTTTAAGAACCAACTTACTCTTAAGTTGGAAATGCATCCAGAGGCTTGTGAATTGAAACACCACAGTTGGTCTGGACTTCAGAACATATGGATCTACAAACAGCCATGGGTTCACTACCTTCCTGGAAAACAGGAGCTGGGCAGGCTTTTTTTTCCACTGCGAGCAATCAGATATTGTTGCCTTTCTCCAATAGTCACCAAAAAACCAAAAACATGAAGTTAAAGGACAAAATTGTTGGGGGTTAGGCTCCCCCTGAGAATTTTTCTCGTCCCTGGGAATTCTCTATCACCATCACCTCTACCTTCCTGTTCTCAAGATTATTCAAGCGTCCCAGGTCAGAGAAGGCTTCACCGGGCCCTGAGCACATCTCGCAGACCCCATGCCGGTGCCCATGCTTGTCTATCCCAGCACCCACCGCATCTAGTGAAGCAGAAACACGTGCGGTAGTTCCCCATCCCCAGATGGGCACGGGTTCAAGTGGCCAGTCCTGCCTATGATCGAAAGCGTACAGTGACCGCGTGAAATCCAAGTGCGCAGACTTACAAAAGTTCACACTGATGGGTCATTGCTTAGAATTTCTGTGCAGTTCTGAACATTTATTTGTTTAAACATTTATATTCATTTGAGTACCTTTTTCATTAGACTACTACCATTTATGATATAAACTCTTTAGGAATGAGAAATTTGGCCAAGCTATTCAGAAATGACAGGAAACATGCTAATGAAACATTAAAAGAGAGATCAAGCGGATGATTAGACCCCAGGAAGCCACCTAAGAACTGTGAGAAGGACACAGAGAGAGACATGTTGGGGCCAATCAGAAGGAGGGAGCCTATGCAAGTAATTAACGAGCTGTAATTCACATGAAATGGCAAGACACCAGAAACATGTCTTACATCCCGGAGAGCTGAGATGGACTTCATATTGTTTTCAGGTCATTGGCTGTAAATAGGCTCTACCTAGCCAAAAGCAGTGGCTTCTATAAACCACAGGGTCGGTTGGGTTTTCTGCTTTATCTCCTGAAACTGTATCAAAGCTGTACCTAGTCATGAATGTGTTCCCTCAGGAGTCCACCACTGTGCTCATTATGGGATGTACCTGAGGATAAGAATGCTAACTTCTTTATCTTGCAACATATAAATAAATAGCGATATGGCATTAATACTTCCTAAGGAAGCCTGCTAGAATAGGTACAACCGGCTGTATTCAGATTATCTGCTCATAGGTCTGTCCCCCCACTCAAGTTCCTAGGAATCCGTTTTCTTTTTTTTTAATGTTTATTATTATTACTGCTATTGTTATTATTATTATTTGAGAGAGGGAGAGAGACAGATCACGAGCTGGGGAGGGAAGAGGAAGAAGGAGACACAGAATCTGAAACAGGCTCCAGGCTCCAAGCTGTCAGCACAGAGCCTGATGCGGGACTTGAATTCCCGAACCGCGAGATCATGACCTGAGCCAAAGTTGGACATCCCAGTGACTGAGCCCCCCAGGTGCCCCGGAATCAGTTATCTTTTTAACCCCAGCATTTGACAGGTTTTCAGCAGACATGTGTTCAACTGAACTGGTTGAACAGTGAAATTCACAACTGGCAATTAAATGAATAACACACATAGAAAATTTAAAAAGAAATACAAATATGGGACACATTCATTTCAACCTTAGCAGAGAAAACTAAAATAGGTAGATTTTTTACAAGGCAGCATCTAGTTCTATCAGCACAATGGTGAAACAGGACATTCATCACGTCACCCACAGTGCTGTGCAATCCAGTGTACGTTATGTGCTGCACTGTAACGCAATGACAGCACTACCGTTTATTTTTTTAGGTTTTTTAAAATGTTTTATTTATTTTTGATACAGAGAGAGACAGAGCATGAGAGGGGGAGGGGCAGAGACAGAAGGAGACACAGAACTAGAAGCAGGCTCCAGGCTCTGAGCTAGCTGTCAGCACAGAGCCTGACGCAGGGCTTGAACCCACGAACGTGAGATCTGACCTGAGCCGAAGTCGAAGGCTTAACCGACTGAGCCACCCAGTCGCCCCAGCACTACCGTTTAGAAGGCAATTTAGGAGGAGGGCACTTATGGGGAAGAGAACTGGGTGTTATATGGAAACCAATTTGACAATAAACTATTAAAAAAAAAAGAAGGCAATTTAGCAATATTATCACTACATAAATAGTAATGTCCTAAAAAGGTCATGATTCCGGATTCCAGAGAAGTCATCAGAAGAAATGAGAGGAATATCTATGAGCATTAGAATCTGGACCGGCCACGTCAAACCAAAATGGAGGCCTGGGTGTCCCACGCACGGACAAAATCCAGCTCAAGCTAGCTGAGCCAGCTGGAAGACAATTTTGAGTCCAGGTTAAAAACAAAAAAGGCAAGCTTGAACTCAGGCCACCGAGAGGCAGAGACCAAGTCAGAGACAGCCCAGAGGCAGAGCTGCCAGACGGTGGGGAGAGCCTGGAGGTAAAGAACATGGAGGAGAAAGAGGGGGATCGCAGGTCACAGAGTAGGTGTGGTTGTGGCATTCGATGTGCCAGGGCAGGTGTCCACAAACTTCCTGTAAAGGGCCAGGCGGTGAACAGCATGGGCTCCGTGGGCCACACGGTCACCGTGGGAGCCGCCTGGCGGTGCCGCTGCACTGCATGGCTGCGAGCCAATACACCGTTTGTACAAACCAGACAGTGGGCAGGATCCGGCCTACAGGCCAGCGTTGGCTGAGCCACAGGCTAAGGAATACAAGGAAAGAAGGCCAATTTGAGGATGTGGTTCATGAGCTGAATTTCAGCAGGACATTTAAGTAGAGAAGTTCAAGACAAAGATCAACCTAGGGAGGAAGAGATGCCAGGACTAGAGACACAAAGTTGAGGAGTACCGGGGTCGGGGAGGGGGCCAGTTGGTTAAGCATCCGACCCTTGATCTTGACTCAGGTCATGATCTTGAGGTCCGTGAGTTTGAGCTCTGAGTCAGGTTCTGCACTGACACCATGGAGTGTGCTTGGGATGCTCTCTCGCTCCCTTCCCTGTTTGTGTGCTCTCTCTCTCTCTTTAATAAACTTAAAAATCATCAGCTGTGTCGTGGCAGGTAAGGGACTAAGATCAGCCAGGGATATGGTCAGGGAAGACAGAAAATGAAGGACACCTCCCCGTCCAACTCCGAGGGAAGATGTGCAATGGCACTTCAGATCGCGGGGGCCCCGGAAAGGGAGGAACGTTATAATCTAACCCCCCTTAACTCAAATCTTTATAAAAAAGAAGAGACTTGGGGTTCTCATTCCCTTTTCCAAAATCAATAACATTAAAGTTTCAAATTCAAAGGTTATAAAGAAAACTTCCCACTGGGTAGAAAATAAGGCAATGCTCCAATGTTTTTTTCTTTGGAAATATTTTACACTCCAAAATTACATAATGGGGGTATAGCTCAGGGGTAGAGCATTTGACTGCAAAATAATATAACGTATATATAAAGCACAACAAATAGAGATAAAACAAGGGTCCTATCTCCATCTCATGAAGTAGTTCATCACCAACACACCGTGGTCCGACGTTTCATACCGTAAGAATTAGGTTCACAACTAGAGGTCAAAGTAGGCAGCCCAAGGCCGGATAAAGCTTGCAGATATATTTTCTTTGGCCAACACCCAGCGCTTTCTTTTCCGTTTTCATTCCTAATATGTAAGGATCAATAAACTTCACATAAAAATCAGCGTTCCGGAGCGTCCTTAAACATGGGAAGGTGAAGGTTCGTACACCCATGTTCACCATGGCAACAGGTGGCAAGAACCGAGAGCGGGCAAGCCCGTGCAAGGCCCTCGTGTTGCTACTCCGCACCCTCCACTGCCTTCCATTTACCCTCCCTTCACTTGCCCTTGCACTTGACTTTGTGACCCCTGCTTACAGAACATCATTGTGGTTTCCAACTTCTTAGAATAAGGGGGACATTAGTTAAAGTAAAATAAATATAAATAAAAATAAATAAATAAATAAATAATAAGTTAATAAATAAATAAAATCTCAGATTCTCTCAGTAGGAGCATCATAACCCCTTATCCATCATTTTGAAGTCTAAAACACAAGGATGTTTGGTAACTTATTTCGTAACAAAACTTGACCTGAACTAAGATGAAGCTATTTATAATCTTTACATGTTCCACTTAGTGAGAAATACTTTTCTATTTTTACTCTAGAAATATTACCAGACTGAATGAAGGGCTGCGGCCCCAGACGGTGCTGGAGAGATTATATAATAACAGTATATGTACATTTTCCCTTTTCTAAAATATGAGAAAGTCTGAATTCCAGTCTCATCTGGCCCCTAGGGTTTTGGAAGAAGGACTGTGGGCTTGTCGTACTTTTAACTTCGACGTGTAAGAAAACAGACGCACACACAGCAGATAGGAGAGGAATAGTTCTTGTACATGGATCTCTACTTGACTGATTAGTAGGGCATCTACCTACACTTGAGAAACAAACAGAATGATCTACGCCAAACATCTGTAGTCTGGGCACATACTGAGGCTGGGACCCTCTTCTGGAATGTCAGATCCCTCGGGGGCGGGGCTGGCCTGGACACACTGGGAGCCACTACCGAAGAGATCACATCAGCCTGGCATGCCGCCTTCACGTGTAAAACCGACGCCACGAGACCACACGTGACCACATCTGTTGAGGGATCAATTTCGGCTCAGTGAGCAATGGGTTTACACTCCCCTATAAACAACCCTGTTTGATGGTCTAGGATTCCACAGTAGGTGAGAGGGTAGGGCAAGGCCAGGGAAGCTCAGATCAGAAGAAGCCGCGGGGATGATGGATTCCCTTCCTCCTCTGGTCTATGCAGAGGCTGGATGGGACCCACTCAGATGGAAGTGAAGGCAGGGCGGCCGCCTCCCCTAGAAAAGGCGGAGGAAGTCAGGGTGTGGGACAGGTGAGGGGTGGAGAACGTCACTGCAGGTGGAGTGAGGACATGGTTTGCGATGCTGAATACAGAAAGGGTCATCTCGAGGAAGAGACACAGATACGTCGTGGCACCCGAGGACTCCCTGGGCACCCATGGGCAGAGATGCCTTTGACTCAACCTTAGACTTCAGGTTGCCCCTAAAAGAACGGGCCACCTGGAGGCAGAGAGCCTGCCACTCCGGGAAAAGGTCCGTAGAGACCTGTGAGCAGGGAGGGGTCTGCCAGGAACGCCACACAGAAGGGCAAGCCAGGGAGGGGCTTGGGCACAATGAACGGTGCGTGCCTCGCTCAGATGGGCCGGCGCCTGCGCAGCTGAAGCTACTGCGCGTATGAGGGCAGGATGCCGGGCTTCGCTGGGTCCTGGAAGATTTGAGAAGAAGCTGGAAATCCAGGTTCCTGGGCGAAAACTACCAAGTGTCAAGTAGGGGCCAATGCTCATCATTAATACAGGCACACATAACAAACACCACCCACCTACACCCCGAGGGCAAACAGTGCAGATGATCAGTTTTGATAATTCACGTATCCAGGCTCTCCAAGGACTAGACCAGGCTTTCGCACCCTCACCACTCTTGACATCTGGGACCAGATAATTCTGAGCGGCGAGGCTGTCCCGTGCCTTGTAGGCTGGTCAGCAGCATCCCTGGCCTCTATCGCCAGATGCCAGTAGCACCCCACCCCCAAATCAAGTTATGACAAAACCAAAAATGTCTCCAGCCATTGCCAAATATCCCCGGGGACCATTCCTGGCAGGAGCCACTGGGCTGGAGCAACATCCAGGATTTGATGGAAGTGTCACACTAACAAGGGGTTTCTTAAATAGTCGCCTGTGTGAAGACTCATAGCTGCTTTGGAGGCAGAACCCTGGTCTCTGGTTAAAGCCAGCGCGGGGATTAACCAGCCCGATGACCTCTGGGAGTCCTCACTTCCTCCTCATCCACCCGGGAATAAACAACATCACCCCTGGGAGCTGCTGCTGAGAAGGCAGTGAGACCTTTACACAAAAGCATCGAGCCCAGCAAGCCACCAAGCACCAAGGCATTTCATAAACGTTAACCCTTCCCTGGCGGGCAGCCGGCCCAGTTTCCATAGTAGGAAACACGCAGGGTCCAGAGTCAGAACCCTGGCCCCAAGTCCTGCCTCGGCCTCTCGCCGGCTGGCCAAATGTGACAGGTCATTTGTCCTGTCTCAACCAGAAAGGATGATGAGCACCAGTCGGTGAGACCAAGCCAGGAGGCTCCACACAACACTCAGTAACCCAAACAACATGGGAAGGACTGCTGATTACCCTCCGGGCTTTGAACAACTTCTGTAAGGGAAAGAACACGCTCTTCGAAAAACCCAAGAACCGAGAAGGCTGTAACGTAGGTGTGGGGTGCAGGAGGAGGAAAATGATAATTACAGGAATCTTAAGGTCCTCATCCTTTTACACAAGCCATTGCCACGTGGTGACAAACAGACCAAGTCTGCCCAGAGATGCATTCCTGTTTCGCCCGACTCAGGGTCCTAGGTGGTGTTCAACTTGCATTCAATGCCATCTAGTCTTCAAAAAAAATGCAGATTTTAGACCTTTCTCCAAAACTGCAAAGCACCACATTAGACCCAGAATCCAACTAGCCTCATTAATAAAACAGGCAAGAGCAGGAACCTCAGGCCCAACCTGGTCAAATTAGCTTCTATTTACTAGCCTGGACCTCTGAGGCATGGAGTTTGCAACCTAGGATATCATATGGGCCTCTCGCAAGCACTGCCTGCCAGGGCCGCATCCCCGCCCGCGCGTCCCCAACCGAACCCGGCCCGGCCCACTCGCCTGCCCGCCCACGGTCCGCTGGGCCAGCTGCTTCATGCGATTCACCTGCTGCTTCGTGGCGGCGGCGGCCCGCGGACCTCTGGCGGGCTGCTCAGAGGGACAGCCTGGCGCGGCTCCATGGCTTCTGGTCCCAGGCGGAGGCGGCGGCCCCTCACCGGGTCGCTCCGCCGCCCTGGCCGCCCGCTGGGGGCCGTGCGGGGCCGGTCCGGCCGGCAGACAAGCGACAGGCCCGGTGCCGGGACAGCCGGACCCCGCAGTCGGCCCCCGCAGCCCGAGACCGCCCCCGAGACCGAGTCCCGCCCCTCTGCCCCACCCCCCTCCCGGCCGGCCTCGCCGCGGAGTGCACAGGGCCACGCCTTCCCACTCGGCTGGGGGAGGGGTGGGCCTGGTCCTCAACAGGTGCCGGACGCTGACACACACACACACACACACACACACACACGCACGCACGCACGCACCCCCCCCCCCTCCCCAAAGTTCCTGGCAGCCCTGAACTGCCATACCCGGGCATGGGAAGCTCTGTCCTCACAGGACTGGACAGACGTGGGGGGGCCTGGTCAAAGTCGCTCTTTTGAGCCTGGACCTCTGGGGCTTGGAGTTTGCAACCCTGGCTTCTCTAAGGCTGCTATCAAGGAGAGCATTTGGGCCTCCATCGAGCACTGCACTCTTGGCAGAAACCAACAGCCAGAGGGACACTCCCTTCCAGAGCCTCACCTACCTAGTCACCCGGCTAGGCTAGGCGGTCCCTCAGATCCCTTTTCTCCTGGACGCGGCTCCCTCACAACCAATCCCCTCAAGTTCCTCACCCTGCTCGGTCCCTTCCTCCCCCCTCCACCCAAACCACCAACTGCTTCTGCCAGATGCTCTGCATCAGGGATTTTCAAGAAACCTCTTTCACTGGAGCAGGACCACAAGAGACCCCACCCTCACTGCCTCCTGCTGGTAGGGACATCCCAATTCTCTTGGGGAGCGGGGCCCTCAGCACTCTCCCATTCTTGGCTCCCAGGGCTTGGGTGGGGCGGACTCCATTCCCATAGCCAGGGAAAGGCACTGAACCCCATCGGATGCCTTCAGAGTCAATCCTGGGGCTCTGGCCACAGTGAAAGGTATTCTCTGTTCCTCTGAGACTTGACCTGAAGAGGCTGGAAGATGGGG
>PJEM01021978.1:0-10183 GCA_004023845.1 Helogale parvula | reverse complement strand
GGGGCGGACTCTTTCCAGGGAAGGTCCGAGCCTGTGGGCGGGGTTGGAGCAGGGACACCCCCGGTGGGTGGCTGCGGTGCCAGTGCCCCCGCCCTGCCCTCACTCCAGCCTCACCCTCTGAGCACCGGTTCTCAACGGGGACAATTTGGCCCCCAGAGGACGTGTGGCAGTGTCTGGAGACATTTTTGGTTGGCACACCTGGGTAGGGGCATTGCTGGCACCGGGTAGGGGGAGACCAGCATGGTGCTCGACAGCCTATCCTGGGCAGGGCGACCCCTCCCAACGGGGAATTTTGTGGTGAAATGTCAGTGGCTTGAGGTTGAGAAACCCCGCCTTAAGTGCTCGGCCCGGAGCAGTGGTGTGAACTGGAGGGTTTAAGCTAAAAATTTAGAATAAAAAATTCTAAGAACTCTGTTAAAACATAAATGCATTCTGCCTGTATTGCATAGAGCAAAACTACATGCCAAGTAGGTCAGAGAAGGCGATCGTGAACTTGGCCCCGGGCTTAACCGCATCTTTTCATCCTGGCCTTATTATCCTGTGGGAGCGGTTCTGCTCGGCTAGCCCGTCTCGCCTTCACCCCAGGATCCTTCTCCGGGTTTGTAAAGTGTGTCCACACCCAGATCGGTTCACGGGGACCTATTGGAGGAGATGAAAACACGGTTCTTTTTTCCCCTGAGGGTAAGTAATGTCTCGTTCAACATTCCTTTTGCCTAATTGGGTAATTTAATTATTTTTAACTATGAGGTTGATGATTAAAAGGTCACCATAGTCAAAAGAAACTGATCACATGATCTGTTCCAGTCGACATTAGCCATGAAAACTGTTTCTGCCCACCATGGATTAATTAAGCGCTCACTTAATACTGGATAGAATTTACTGGATCAGGGGAGCACAGAAGAGGCAGGAGACACAGCCTCTACAAAGGAGGTATTCTGTGTATTTTTTGCCAAACACCTTCTAGATTGTGGTTCTGTTTGGTGTTTTAGAAACCCCACAGGATCTTCTAATAAGTATTTAACTTACTAATTCAAATCATTCAAATACAACCCAACAAAATTTCTAAGTGTACTCTGGCTGTTCTGCTTTTGAAGAATTAAGTATTACCCTTTGGGGGAGGGGGGAGGAGAGTTTTCTAGAAAAACCAAAACCAAACAGCTCAGGACTTCTCGGCAGAAACCGACAGAAAGAAACAGCAGCGCCCTAGTGGTGGTGCCGGAGGACTGTCAGGAGCCAGAATGGGAGGCAATGCAGTCTCCTTATCAATGATTTGTTTAGAAGGGTTTTTTTTTTTTTTTGGTTTTTTGTTTGTTTGTTTGTTTTTGAGAGACAGAAAGAGACAGAGTGGAAGCTGGGGAGGAGCAGAGAGAGGAAACACAGAACCCGAAGCAGGGTCCAGGCTCTGAGCTACCAGACCCACAGAGCCCAACATGGGGCTCAAACTCTCGAACCATGAGATCATGACCTGAGCCGAAGTCCGATGCCTAACCAACTGAGCCACCCAGGTGCCCAATGGCTTATTTCAAATTTTAAAACTAAGACATGTTTTTCACAAATTAAAATTCCAAACCACACCAGAAAGGTGTGCAGTGAGAGAAAAGGGTTCAGTTTTGTGTGTTCTTTCAGAAATTCTCCACACCTACGGGGGCACCTGGGTGGCCCAGTTGGTTAAGCATCTGACCTTAGCTCAGGCCATGATCTCACGGCTTGTGAGTTCGAGCCCCACGTTAGGCTCTGTGTGGTCAGCGCAGAGCCTGCTTCATATCCTTTGTCTCTCTCTCTCTGTCCCTCCCCTGCTCATGCTTGCTCGCTCTCTCTCTCTCTCTCTCTCTCTGTCAAAAATATTTTTTTTAATTCTTTACACATACCAGCAAGCATACATATTTTTATACATTGGGACAGTGCTATATACACATTGATTTTCAAGCTGCTTTTTCCGTTGTTGTTTTTTAGTGTGATAAAATACACATAGCAAAATTTACCATCGTAACTATTTTTTGTGTACCGTTCAGGACCACTAAGTGTGTTCACACTGTGTGGCCATCAGCACCGTCCGTTTCCAGGACTCCCGATCCTTCACAACGGAAACTCTGTCCCTGTTAAACACTAACTCCGCCTCCCCTGGCCCCCCTCCGTCCTAGTTTCTGACCCCTCTAGGGACCTCATGAATCACACAGTGTCTGCCCTTCGGTGATTGGCTGACTTCACTCAGCAAAATGTCCTGACGTTTCATCCACATTGCAGCAGATGTCAGAACGCTTCCTTGGGAAGCAAAAATGATACAAAAACAGGGAGGGGAGCAAAACATAAGAGACTCTTAAGTACAGAGAACAAACTGAGGGCTGCAGGAGGGGTGTGGGTGGGGGTGGGGGCTAAATGGGCGAGGGGCAGTAAGGAGGACACTTGCTGGATGAGCACTGGGTGTTCTACATAGGGGATGAATCCCTGGATTCCACTCCTGAATCATTGTTGCACTAATGCTAACTAAATTGGATGTAAAGTTAAAAATAAATTAATTAATTACAAAAAAGAATTTCCTTCCTTTTTAAGACTGAATGATGTTCCATCATCTGCATATTCTACACGTTGCGTACGCACTCATCTGCGGGTGGACCCTTGGGCTGCTTCTGCCTTTTAACTATTACGAATCACACTGCTATGAACATGGGTCCGCAAATATCTCTTTAACGCCCTCTTTTCAATACTTTTGGGTACGTACTCAGAAATGGAAGTGCTGGATCATATGGTCATTCTGTGTTCAGTTGGTTTTGAGGAACTTCCACACTGTTTTCCACAGCGGCGGCACCATTTTATGCCCCCCCCCCCCAACAGTGCACAAGGGATCCAATTTCCCCATGTCCTCACCAACACTCGTTATGACGGGTTTTTTATGGCAGCCGTGTTAACGGGTCTAAGGTGGTGTCTCGTTGTGGGTTTCACTTTGCATCTCCCCAGTGGCCATTTATCTTTTGTTCACATTCCATGGTCAGAGCTCAGTCACACGTTGACACGTAAGGAAGACTGAGATGCGGTGCATTTGCTCCCTCATGTGCCTAAGGGTATCACTACTGACTCAGCAAATTACAACTAAATATTTCTGTTCTCGCAGTTTCTGTAGGGCAGGAGCTTGGACAAGGCGGAACTGGGTCCTTTGCAAGGCTGCACGTAAGGCGTTGGCCAGAGCCAGCTGGGGGCCAGCTGGGGCAAGAGCTGCCTCCAAACTCTCTGCTTGTTGGCGGAATTCAGCTGGAGGACTGAAGGCTTCGGCTTCTTGCTGGCTATCCATCAGAAGCTTCCTTCCACTTCTAGAAGACTCCCCGATCCCTTGTCCTATGGGATTTCCTCAGAGCCAACAAAAGGGAGAGAGAAGCAAGATGGGTGTTGTAATCCTACGTACACACTCACATCACAGCTTGCCTGCTACCCTTGCCACACGCTATCGGTCAGAAACAAGTCACGTGCCCTGCTCACACCCCAAAGGAGGAGAATATATAACAGCAAGAGCCCAGGACTGGGGTACCACCCAGGGTTCTATGGGCTCCCCCCCCAGAATTCCATGACGGTGAAAGAAAGGACATAGATTTCAGAGGGCAACTAGCCATCAGCCTCCAGCACTACGTTGCATATATTTTTCTTAGCAGTAGGCAGTTGCTGGGCTGAAGATTGGCTTCGTATTTTAGTTTGATGGTTATTCCGTGGGTGGGATTTTAAATTTGTTTATGGTGCTCTCGACACGCAGAAGCTTTCGATTCGCGTGAGGTGAAATGTATCGATATTTTCCTTTACCGCTTCTGAAGGTTGTCACGATGTATGCCGTGTCGTGAGAGGCCTGCCCCATCCAAGGTTACGGAAAATTCCATCCACGTAATAATGTGAGTAAGATAACTCACATTATTATGGCCAAGCATCCCGCCTGGGGGGAACGTGTGATTCACTCCCACGGTAATTCAGTTATATCAACTTGCTGCTGACGTGCTGGGAAAGCTATGTGTTCACAGTTTTGCTAATCAGTGACTTTTTAAGGGGAAGAAGTGGGGTTTCAGCAAATTATTTTCACCCTTTAGTATACAATTCTTAGTACGGCTCTAAGATAAGCAATAAAATTTCACAGATCACTCTTTTTGTGGCGCAAAATCAGCATTCTTCACGTGTAGTCAATGATCCGGGTTTTTCCTCTTTGTTTCTGCCTTTCTTGCATCAGGGACGACTTTTTGTGGCTTCGGATGTTTACCCTCAGAGGTCGCTTTGTCGCCGCGTGCTTACTTGCAAACAGAAAATTGTGACTGTGTCAGTAGGATCCATTGGCTCCAAGTCCCCTCCCTCTCAAATGGAAGCTAAGTCTTGGGAAATCTCAAAGAAACGCAGGGAGTTCTTTTGCTTCAGCGAATGTTAGGTGCTCCCCCAAGTCTGGGCCCAGCACCCTGCAAAGTGGGTAATTGCTCACAAGAAAAATACTTTGAAAAATTGTCACAAGCCAAGGAATGCCATATCTGGGGCCTAAAGATGCTACGCTTGTGATCATATTATAATACACCAGTGTTTTTTAGAACAACCAAGTAGCATCGGGGCCTTCACGTGTGGCCTCCTAGAGACCCGAGGTCTAGAGCAGGGAACGCGAAGCTGGAAAGAAGAGACAGGAGTCTCCTGTACCTTTGTACCTGCGACAATTTTTGAACCCACGATGCTCTGTATTTTGCCGGACCCAGAACTGATGTCCGTAAATGCATGTGTAGCAGATACAATACTCCGCAGAGAGATGCGGTTGTGTGAGCGATGTGCCCGCGCACCGCTCCGCTGATTGCCCCCCGGAGCCCTGACCCTGACCCTGCTCTGGGGTGCTGCAGGGTTCCAGTGGCCCCGCATAGCTCCTGGGTGCTGGGGAGGGGGCCGAGCTGTGTGGGGTGGGGGGCTCACCCCAGTAGGCCTGCTGCACGCGTCCCCCCGCCCCTCCCCCATCCCACCCCCGGCCCCGTGCCTGCCCCGCACCTGCCTCCCCACGCGAGGTCCCGCTCAGGAGCCTTTTCGGAGCCGCCGAGGTTGGAGTTTAGAAAACCAAACCCCAGAGTTGAGTCCAGTGTTCCTCTTTCTGCTGCCGCACCCCTTCCCGGAGACACCAGAAGGCTCCCTGGGGAGGGGCCAGGGCGCTAAAGGAGGGCGTCGCCCCGCACCCCGCGGCACCTGCCAGCCAGGCTGACACCGGGGGAGAGTCAGACTCGAGACACTAAGGACCACCATCCAGTAACAGAAAACCCCGTTTTTAAATCACACATGGATGCTACAGTATTACATATGTGTGTGTGTATATATATGAAGTTTCTTTATTTTGAGAGAGAGAAGGAGAGGCAGAGGCTTAGGTAGGAGAGAGTCCCAAGGAGGCTGTGTGCCGTCAGCTCAGAGCCTGATGCGGGGCCCGAACCTACGAAGCTGTGAGACCACTACCGGAGCCGAAACCAAGTGTCGGGCAGTTAACCGACTGAGCCCCCCAGGCGCCCCGAAACCCTCCTTTCTTCAAGGAAGGCACGAAGAGCTCCTTAACGACGCAGGCGAAGCCCCATCGACTCAGGTCTGGATGATTAAAGGCGCATTCGGAGACACTGAAAGCTTCCGATGACTCGTTACAGGAGAGGCCAGCCCGCCCCGCCAGCACCGCTGTAAACTGGAAAGGCCTTCTTCTCCCCTGCGGGCCGAGCAGGTGCCTCTCTGCGTCGGGGTGCCGGCGCTGGGGAGCAGCAGGAGGAGGGGCCCATTCTCTCGGAGGGCACAACTCAGAGGTCACCTTAATGCTCGCCTTCCCCTGCCCCTGCCACACCTCGCTGCAGGGGGGGAGGGGGAGCCTGGTGGAGCCCAGACCTGGGGCGGCTGCGGGAGACCGACAAGTGGACTCCCAAGGGTCACGTGCGGGCTTGGGTGCTCGATACAGTTCAGTCCGAGGCCTGCCGTGAACACCGGCTTTCCCTTGAGCTTTGTGGTAACCGACTTCCGCCAGCGGCCCAATGCCCGTTTCACACTCACGTGTTCACACACTCACACATGCCCACACACCCATACTCCCATGTTCACACGCTCACACAGTCACATATTCACAAGCTCACACACATTCACACACACAAGATCACACACAGGCTCTCACATACTCAAGAGTTCACACCCACTCTCATACACTCATAAGCTCTCACACTCACAGACTCACACACAAGCTCTCACACACTCAAGAGCTCACACACTCACAAGCTCACACACTCACAAGCTCACACACACTCAACACTCACAAGCTCACACACACATACACACAAGCTCACACATTAACAAGCTCTCACACACTCAAGAGCTCACACACACTCACATGTTCACACGCTCACACACAGTCACATACTCACAGGCTCACACACACTCACAAGCTCACACATTCACACACACAAGACCACACACTCACAGGCTCTCACACACTCAAGTGCTCACACACACAATCATACACTCCCAAGCTCG
This sequence comes from Helogale parvula, assembly GCA_004023845.1. NCBI lineage: Eukaryota > Metazoa > Chordata > Mammalia > Carnivora > Herpestidae > Helogale > Helogale parvula. The sequence continues at coordinate 3,697 of PJEM01021978.1, read as the reverse complement.
CACGCACACACTCACACGCCTCTCTGCTGACAGGCCCCTGACGCTCGCCCAAGCAGAGCCGGGTAGGCCCGACCCCCCCACCCCCTCCCCCGCTCCACCCCGCCCCATCCAGAGGCGGCCACAGCGCCAGCTCTGGCCAGTGATGTTCCCCACAGGACCTTCTAGAAACCCTTCTGTTTTCCTGCGGGCAGCACCCTCCCCCTGTGCCCCATCCCTCTTCCCGTGCCTCAGGCTGGGGGTACTTCCTGGGGACACAGCTGTCCCCACAGTTCCCGGGGGCTGAGGCAAGCGGCCCCAGAGGCCCGTGAGCCCCTGAAGCCCACGGTGGCCCCGCTGCAAACCTCTCGATCAGTATGACCACTCAGACACTCTGCACGAAAGAAATAGGACATTTGAGTTGTTTTCACTTTTTGGCTATTACAAATAGTGCTTCTAGGAACATTCATGTGCAAGTCTTTTTGTGGATGTATGTTTTCACTACTATTGTCAGGACTGGAGTTGTGGGGTCACGTGCTAAGTCTGATGCTTAGGGTATGTTTTACTGCATAAGAACGGACAAAACTGTGTATCCAACCATTTGCATTCCTCCCATCAGTGTTTAAAGGTCTCGATTGCTCTGCATTCCTGCCAACACTTAGTGTTTCAATTCATTTTTTTTAACTGTAGTTATTGGGGCACCTGTGTGGCTCAGGTGGTTAGGCGTCCATCTTCAACTCGGGTCATGATCTCCCAGCTGTGTGTTCGAGCCCTGTGTGTGCTGACAGCTCAGAGCCTGGAGCCTGCTTCGGAATCTGTGTCTTTCTCTCTGCCCCTCCCCAGCTCACACTCTGTCTTCTGTCTGTCTGTCTCTCTCACTCTCGCTCTCGCTCTCTCTCCCTCCCTCAAAAATAAAATAAACATTAAAGAAAACCCTCAACTGATTATGTACATGTGTCTCTAGTTTCAGGCTTTCTCTTCTGTTCCTTCAAGCTAAATGTGTATCCTTACACTGATCCCATGCTTTTTTTTTTTTTATGTTTATTTATTTCTGAAGGAGAGAGAGAGCATGAGCAGGGAAGGAGCAGAGAGAAAGGGAGACACAGAATCTGAAGCAGGCTCCATGCTCTGAGCTGTCAGCACAGAGCCCCAGGCAGGGCTCAAACTCATGGACTGTGAAATCATAACCTGAACCGAAGCTGGACACTTAACCAACTGAGCCACCCAGGCACCCCTGATCGCATGCTTTCTTAATTACCACAGCTTTACAGTAAGTTTTGAAATCAGGTCACTTAAGTCCTCCAACTTTGTTCTTCTCTTTCACAATTTGTTGATTATTCTTTGCTTCTCCATATATATTTTTTTTCTTTTTCCTCTTTTTTCATAATAGTTTATTGTCAAATTGGTTTCCATATAACACCTGGTGCTTCTCCCCACAAGTGCCCCCTCTCCATATATATTTTATAATTAGCCTGTAACTTCTACATAAAATCCTTCTGGGATTCTTATTGGGATTGCATTGAATCTATAGATAAATTTGGGGCTTACTGCCATCTTAATAGTATTGGGTCTTTCGGACCATGGCATGCCTCTCTGTTTTATTTAGGTCTTCTTTCATTGGCATGTTTGAAACTTCAGAGCAGGTTTTTAGTAATATTTCCTTATTATCTGCTTAGTGTTTGTAGGATCTGTGGTGATGTCTCTTTTCTTCCTAATTGATAATTTGTGTCTTCTTTAAATCTAGATAAAGATTTATCGATTTTATTGATCTTTGCAAAGAACCAGCTTTTGGCTCCATTCATTTTCTGTTTTCCATTCTCTATTTTATTAATTTCCACACTGATCTTTACTATTGCCTTCCTACTACTTACTTTGTATTGCATTCTCTCATCTTTCTTAGCTTCCCAAATTGGAAGTCTAGTTCTCTGATTTGAGACCTGTCTTCTTGTATAACACTTTAGCTCTCCTTTGCATGTCTGCCAATTTTTTACTTAAAACCAGACATTGCAGGCAACACGTGGCAGCAATTCTGGATTCTCGTTGTTCTGAGTGTTGTTGGTTTTAATAGACAATTAATTTGCCTCAACTCACCCTGCAGATCTATCTCACTTTTAATGGACAGCCATTGATCTCTCTGCTTATTATTTTTATTGTTTTAAATATGGTAACCCGGGGTCTTCCCTGCACTGGAACAGTTTTGTAGTCAGGCGATGATCAGGGCAGAGATCATCTACGACACCTCAAGCCAGTAAATCTTCCACTTCCACTGCCGAAGCTGTGTGTGGATTGAGGGATGTTTTCAAAAGGGCAGCAAACTTACCAGTCTCCCAGGCTTCCAAATTCTGCTGGACCTCTTGTGGTTCCAGTGTAGCCATCAGCCAAGAAGGTGTGCAGGATTTATCATCCAAGGTCTTGCTTGGCTCTCTCACTTCCAAAACTTTGCCCTTAAATTTCTATTTGCTCTGTCAACCCCCTGAATCAAATCTGTTGCATACAGTTGGGAAAGCCGCAGGTGTTCATCCCCACCCCCCTCACCCCCATTCTGGGAAAGACAGCAATGCCTTCAGCAAGATAGCCACAAACTCACCGTTCTGCCCAACACGGTAGCAGTTTCCATGGGGAGATTCTTCTCAAGTTGTTGCCTACCTTTGGTCATTTTCCAATGGCCTGAAATGACTATCTTTGAGGGAAATCGCCTGAATTCCTCACTCCCATTACCAAAAGCAGCCCCAAGATTTCATCCTAAAGGAAACAGGAAGCCATGGCATGGTCTCAAGCTACAAAATGGTGTGAACCAGCGCTATGCTCTTAAATGCCCACTCTGCCTGCTGTGTGGGAAGTCAGTGGGTTAGGAAAAGTCCCACTTAGAACGCACGCGGCAGCAAGTTAGCAAGAAACACAACGCAAAGAGCAACAGAAATGCAAGAGATTTGTTGTGAAGTAACTAAAAATCCTGAGGAGGACAGCGTATTTTGAGCCCTGTATTCATGATGTCTTCAGAACTGGAGTTCCATTTCCCTGGGACGCCACGGGATCTGTCTCAAGCCCTCCTGTTAGTGAGATGTACCCTTCAGGCTCCAAGTACCTCACTGATATCCAAGGAGAGGGCTGGCGGCTTTCACCAACCATTTCACAAAAGCCCGAGCTTCCCTCTGATGGAACCGCTATCATTCCTACATTGATCACCATGACCCGAAGACTTCTTCATGTGGACTGGCTTCAGCTGATCAGGACTGATGCCAGCCAGCCACCGACCCAAACTCCATATCTTCGTATCTCTGGGTCCTGTTAGAAAGGAGGAAGGATGAAGAGGAGGCTGAGGAGATATCCCACGAGGCCTGCTCCAGGGCACAAGAATGGACTGGCCCTGATTCCATTGTTCATTGCCTGCTGTATTAGTGACTCTGGGCTCTCGTAACAGAATGCCACAGACTGTGGGGCTTCACCCACAGACATTTGTTTTCTCAGAGTTCTGGAGGCTGAAAGTCTAAGATCAAGGTGTTTGCAGGGTAAGTTTCTGGGGAGACCTCCCTCCTTGGCTTGTAGGCGGCCACCTTCTCCCTGTGTCCTCACATGGCCCTTTCTCTGTGCCCATGAGTGGGGAAGGGGAGTTCTCTCTCCTCTTCCTCTTATAAGGACACCAATCTTCGTGGATTGCCTACTCATTTCATCTTAATGATTTTTAAAAGCCCAATCTCCAAACATAATCACATTGGAGGTT
>PJEM01021977.1:0-10183 GCA_004023845.1 Helogale parvula | reverse complement strand
CTGGGGCTCCATGATTGGCTGTTTTCAAACTGGCGCGTAACATTCCAGGTCTGCAGGTGAGGGGTCGGGGTCGTCGGTGCACGGTGTTTTCCCAACCCACAGCAAAATGGCCGCTCGGTCGCCATGCCAAGGTGACTCCCAAGGTGACTCTTACACTTTTTAAATTAAATCTGATAAATACACTCAATTGCTAATTCAGCCACTGAGTTTCAAAATCTTTTTTTTCCCCTAAATATAAGAGCAAAACTTGCTTTTATAGACAGTGTCTCAAGAATGCCAATGTTGTGCCCAAGTTTTTAAAATCGCCCCAAATCACCCCAAAACAAACACCAGAGACTGCTAGGGAGACTGAGCCACGCCTGCAAAAGCAAAGGGCCTTTATTACAAGCTTAAGCTCGGGCTCACAGTCTCCAGCCGACCCACTGGCCACGTGGAGAGAGCCCGGAACAAAGGCAGGGCAGGGCCTTTTATACCTTTGGGAGGGGGAGTTACAGGAAATGACGGCAGGTGTACAGTGATCCAATCCCTACCCCCCATCAACACTGGCAGTTGTGGGAGCCAATCACACCATCCAGAGCACTGACCAATCAGAGTGGGCCCAGGACGCCCCACGTGGGGCGTGACCAGGCCCGCCTCTAGAGAGGTCAAAGGTATCAGCCTGCCTCCCACGATTGGGCGGCCTGCCTCCCCGCCGCAGGAGCTGTCCCTCCTTAGTGCGCGCCCTTTCAGGAGAAGCCGGCGCCTTCCCCTTTAAGTAAAGGGGAAGGCTGGATCGGACCTGCCGCCGGCCGCTGGTGCATCTCCACCGCGGAGGTGCGCTCTGGGAAGGCTGGGAAGGCCTGGTGGTGAGGGCCGGATCAGACCTGCATCCTTACACCTCATGTAGGAAATTAAGTTCCTTGTGCTCCTACTTCCAGAAATCTCTACTCTGTTTTGTAAAATAATAATGATGATGATGATGATGATGATGATGATGATGTCATGGCAGGTAATATATGCTAAGCGATCACAATAATATTCCGTACCCAGAGAGGAGGAAGTCATTTCACGATGGGCACAGGAACAACGAGAGAGATCAAGAAAAAACTGTGACAAACAGGGTGGCGTTTCAGATGGGCCATGTGGACGTTTGGAGATGTGGCAGAAGGGATTCCTGGCGAAAGGAACAGCATGAGGAAAGGCATAAAGTCAGGAGGATGTGGGATCTGTGTGAGGCAGGGGCTCAGGGCGCCCCTGAGACCTGGGTTCTCGTCACCGGGCTCTGCTTCCCTATCTTGAATCCATCCCCAGATGAAGCGTAGATCGGGCATCCCCTTAGGCTCATCCAGCCAAAAGGAGTGTCTGGTTTTGTCTGACATTCCTAGAAAATGAGGCATCGACTTGACTGGGTCCCATACTCCCGCCTGAAATAATCTTGTGACCACGGCAATGAGATTCACTAATTGGTGTAGATCCTGATTACTTACTTGCCCATGAAACGCTCCATTAAGGAAATAGAAAGGCAGGAGCCCTCCTAACCACTCTGTTTGGTCCTGCCCGATTGGAATCAATTTTTGCTCAAATAAACTCTCAAAAGAAAAAAAAGAAAAGAAAAGAAAATCAAGCCACAGACGGAAAGTATTTGCAAAACATACATCTGACAAAGGACTGGTATTTACGATATAAAAAACTCCCACAACTGAATTAAAAAAGGGGGGAGCACCTGGGTGGCTCAGTTGGTTGAGCGTCTGACTTTAGCTCAGCCATGATCTCACATTCGTGGGTTCAAGCCCTGCATCGGGCTCTGTGCTGACAACTCAGAGCTGGGAGCCTGCTTTGGATTCTGTGTCTCCCTCTCTCTCTCTGCCCCTCCCCTACTCACATTCTTTCTCTCAAAAATAAACAAATATTAAAAACATTTTTTTAAAAAGGTTTTTTTTGACACATCACAAAGGAAGATGAATGAATGGTCAAGAACAAGAAAATGTGCTCAACATTATTAGCCAGTAAACAAATGCAAATTAGAACGACTACCCACCCACCTGAATGGCTAAAACTAAAAAGACTGATAGCACCAAATGTTGACAAGATTATGGAGAAGCAGGAACTTTCGCATTGTTCTCAGAAATGGAAAATGGTACAACCACTTAGAAAAAAGGAGTGGCAGTTGCTTTCCTTTTTTTTTTTTTTAAACTTACAACGTTTATTTATTTTTTAGAGACAGAGGCAGAGCACTAGTGGGAAAGGGGCAGAGAGAGAGAAGGAGACACAGAATCTGAAGCAGGCTCCAGGCTCTGAGCTGTCAGCACAGAGACTGACACTGTGTTTGAACTCACAAATGATGAGATCATGACCTGAGCCAAAGTTGGAGGCTTACCAGAATAAGCCACCCAAGCGCCCCAGGAGTGGCAGTTTCTTTTCTTTTCTTTTTAAAAAAATTATTAAAAAAAATATTTGCGTCCCACTTCAGCTTGGGTCATGATCTCACAGTTTGTTAGTTCGAGCCCCATGTCGGGCTCAGGCTCTGTGCTGACAGCTTGGAGCCTGGAGCCTGCTTAGGATTCTGTGTCTCCCTCTCTCTCTGCCCCTCCCCACCTGCACTCTGCCTTTCTCCTCTCTTTCTCTCAAAGATAAATAAACGTTAAGAAAAAAAAATTTTTTATGGGAGTCAGGGGGCTAGAAAGGAGGGCTTTCATGTCCAAGCTCATGGTCAATTACAGACGCCAACAGCAAGAGACATGCCCTGCATTCCCAAGAGGAGGAGGCCTTTATTTGATCACCCCGCCAGGATGAAGGGAGATTTTCTCCTTGCCCAACAGCAGCCCACCCAGTGAGAAACCGCCACAACTTGGCCAGTGCAAAGCAACTGCACTCCGAACTCCCAGTTTATTCCACTGGATTTTTGTTAATAACAGTCCCTCTTGGGGCACTTGCGTGGCTCAGTCAGTGACACGTCAGATCCTTGGTTTCAGCTCAGATCCTGATCTCCTGATTCGGGAGCTCTGCACTGCCAATGCAGAGCCTGCTTGGGGTTCTCTCTCTCCTTTTCTCTCTGCTCCTTCCTGCTCTCTCTCTCTCTCAAAATAAACACTAATAACAATAAGCCCCTCTTGATTGCCCCCTTTCCTTTATAAAAGAGAAGTTCCTCTGTTCTCTGGCTTTAGGGATGGTTTTGCTGTAACTTGCATGTCCCAAATGGTAACTGTCTGCTGATTCTGAATAAACCCATTTGCTGGTAAAACAATGGGCTGTTTTATTTGAAAGGTCAATCTATAGAAATTTTACAAAGAAAAAGATATAAACAAACAGCAGACTCCAGTCAATGATACATGTTTAGGAGGAAAGGTATCGATGTCTGCAATTTACTTTCAAATACACCAAAACCGAAATGGATTAGTTGCAAGATCGGGGAATGGACAGAGGACAGGCCCCAGGTAACGCGGACGCGGTAACGTGGTAAGAGTAGAATCTCAGTGGTGGGTTAATGGTGCTCACTGTTACATCTTCAATTTTCCGCTATGAGTGATAATTTCATAATACTATTTTAGAAAAGGAGGTGCCACGAGTCCTCTTTGGGGGAAGGGATTTGGGCCACAGATCTCAGCTACAGAGTTGATATCTCAGTGATTTCAGGACCACAGATCCAGAGTGTGAGCCAAGGGGCCAATTCACCAAGGGAGTGAGCTGTTAATGGAAGGAAAATGGATGCAAAGAAAATAAACAACCCTTGGCCACTACAAATATTCAAGGGTTTGAAAAAGAAACAGATTTGATGGAAGAGGATGAATTCAAAAAAATCGTGCTCACTCAGGATTCAAAAACATGTGTGCCTCTGTTGGACACATTGATACTCCCTCATCCCTGCCCAAGCACTGGCCTGACATCTCTTCTTCCCTGGCTAGACCAGTACAAAGCCATTTTGTTGTCTATGAAACTGTGTCCTTTCCGTCTTCACAGGGAGTAAAAAAATGGTGGCAGGGACTGTTGTACTAAGCCTTCTTACTTCCATCCATCCATCCATCCATCCATCCATCCATCCATTCATCTGTCTACCTGTCCATTTGTCCATCCATTCATCCAACCATCCATCCATCTACCTGTCCATTTGTCCATCCATTCATCCAACCATCCATTGATCTACCTATCTGTCCATCCATTCATCCAACCATCCATCCATCTACCTGTCCATTTGTCCATCCAGTCATCCCACCATCCGTCTGTTCTGTCCATCCTTGTCTGCCTGTCCATCCATCCATCCCTCCCTCCATCCAACAAGGCTCTACTGTGAATGGATTATTGAGGCCAGGTTCTCTGAAAGCCCCCTGCCTTCAGGAATCCACTCTTGAGAGCAAGGCAGATATCAGGAGAAAGGTATAGCGAGGGTGGAGTTGGAAATGAAATCTACTAGGAAGAGTTGCAAACAACCCAAGGTAATAACCAAACCATCAAGAAAGCCCACCACTGGCGTCTGACCGGACAGAGGCATAAGTCAGCAGAGAGAACCGGGTGTGCGAGGGGAGCAGTGAGAGTATCGCCCTGAATCAGCTGGGCGCAGAGGCCTCATGCTGGGAAGGAAAAGGTCACGGTGAGGACTATGAACAGTAACTGTTAGAACATATGCTCTATTCGTTACCCAGAGATTTCTAGAGACGCTAAAATCTCCCCGTCTCTGGTCCCCTGGATTATGGATGTAGTTAAAATTGTCTGCGTGACGTGGATTGAGTTAAGGGAGAAAGTGTCTGGACTGGACGAGAGGCAGGCAGGCTCCTCTCTCCTGGTCCCGAGTCTGTCTCCTGTTCATTTCAGGAACACCCATTTTCTTATTTTTTTTTAAATGTTTGTTTATTTTTGAGGGGGGGGCAGAGAGAGAGAGGGAGACACAGACTCCCAAAACAGTCTCCAGGCTCTGAGCTGTCAGCACAGAGCCCGACGCGGGGCTCGAACCCACAAACCGTGAGATCATGACCTGAGCCGAAGTCAGCCGCTTAACCGACTGAGCCCCCCAGGCGCCCCAGGATCACCCATTTTCTGCTCCGCAGCGTGGCTGTTGTGGTTGGCTCGGCTCTGGTCCTGGAGGCCGGGGTGAGAAACTACAAATACTTCACTTAGAACGAGGCTGCCTTGGTGCAGGAAAAACGTGAAGCTTCCAAAGAAAATTCCATCCTGTGTGGCCCCAGGGGTAACCTGGCTGCAGTTTCACCAAAATGTCCCTCCTGGGGGACGGTGTTTTATCTCTAAGAAAAAATCAGGGGCTGGGATTGTCCCCAACGTCAAAAAATCTGAAAGGTCAGGTTGCTGGCATATCCTCTGAAGCCCAAGCACCGGGGGCAGGGTCTGATTTCGGGGCTAAATCGCTGGTGGCACTTATGACACCTGGGTGCATAGTCCTTGCTTTGTGGCGGCTCCAGAAAAGAGGCTTTGACAACAGGCTCAAAACCCATCAGGAAGAAACAAACAAGGCGGCTCAGTTGGTTGAGCATCTGACTCGTTTTTTTTAATGTTTATTTTATTTTATTTACTTTTTTTTTTTGAGAGAGAAAGAGGGAGACAGCATGAGCAGGGGAGGGTCAGAGATAGAGGGAGACACAGAATCTGAAGCAGGCTCCAGGCTCTGCGCTGTCCACACAGAGCCTGACACGGGGCTCGAACCCATGAGCCGTGGGATCATGACCTGAGCTGAAGTCAGACACTTAACCGACTGAGCCACCCAGGCATCCCAGGCATCTGACTCTTGATTTCGGCTCAGGTCATGATCCCAGAGTTCTGGGTTTGAGTCCTGCATCTCCCCAAGCGTGGAGCCTGCTTAGGATTCTCTCTCCCCCCTCTGCCCTCTTCCCCACTCATGCACGCTCTCTCTCTAAAATTTTAAAAGAGAAGAAGAAGAAACAAACAGAGCTCACAGAGAGTCCGTCTCCCCCACCACTGGCCACCATTGATAGTCTGGCCCGGCTGAGTGGAGAGAAGAATGTTTTCAGGCTTTAGAACCTGAGGTTCATTCAAACAAAGGCCAGTTGTGGTTTGTTTGCAAAGATAAAATAGATAAGCCCGCTGAGAGCCAAGGTGAGCACACCCAAAGTCAAGTTCCCCGTGGACTAGTCTGGGGGTTGCAGGCTTCCCCTGACATATGCCCAGGTTCTAGGCGTGGGAGCCCCTCCTTCCTCGCCGACAGTGAATCCAAAGACGGGCTACTGAGTTAGGGAGAGCGAGGGGCACAAGGACACGATCAGTCTCTTCCTTTTTACTTAAAAACAAATCAAATGTGTGGCCACTCAATTAATTTCAGAAGATAAGTAGGGGCTCAGTCTGGTTGGCATCCAGCTTCGGCTCCGGTCATGATCTCGTGGTTCACGGGTTCAAGCCCCATTTCGGGCTCTGTGCTGACAGCTCAGAGCCTGGAGCCTGATTCAGATTCTGTGTCTCCCTCTCTCTCTCTGCCCCTCCCCTGCTCACACTCTCTATTTCAAAAATAAAACATTAAAAAAAAAAACAGAACTGCCCATTACCAGTACTAGATTGGCATCACCAATGGGGCCAAGGGCTGAGTCCCCAGGACGGAGCCACTGAACTGTGGGCACTTCTACTCCTTGGCCGAGGTCTGGACCACCCGTGAGGCACGCAGCAGGAAGGTGGGCCTCCTGAGGGTTCCGAGAGTGGGCGAAGGAGCCCCGAAGGCAGACCAGTGCTGGCCGAGGCCCAGACCGGCAGGCCACCCTCCCGGAGGCACAGGGATTCTGCCAACACCTGAGGCTGTTGCAGTTCCCCCGCCAAGCATGCAGAGGTACCAGGGGGCTGAGGTGACTCCCTTCGGAAGGTGTGGATGGGGCCACCCAGCTTGCTAAGCCCCGGTGCCTGGCTCTCACCAGGCAGTTACCGGGGTACCAACGATCAGCAGACTTTCCCCTTGGGGGCGAGAAAGCCACGCTTTTGGGGGGCCATCTAGCACTGAGGGTCCAGGCTGGAGAACCCAGGGCATGTGAAGGCGCCCCTAGATTTTTGAAAGTATTAGCTTTGATCTTTAGATGGAATCTGCTGCTAACTTTTGAAATTCCTCCTGGGTGGATCACCTTTTTCATTCCTAATGGTGTATATTTGCTGTTACTCTCTTTTCTTTCTGTTTAGATCGATTTTTATTATTTAAAACTTTTTTTAAGTTTGTTTATTTTGAGAGATGGAGAGAGGGAGCCCAGGTGGAGGAGGAACAGAGAAAGAAGGAGAAAGAATCCCAAGCAGGCTCCAAACCGTCAGCACAGAGCCCAATTCGAGGCTTGAACCCGCGAACCACGAGATCACGACCTGAGCCAAAATCAGGAGCCGGCCGCTCAACCGACGGAGCCACCCAGGGTGCCCCTCTTTTTAGGTTGGTTTTTAGAAGATGGCTTTTTCATGTACAAAATTTTAAAAAATATATACATCAAATGTCAGTTTGGTGACATAAATGGGTTCACATTGCTGGCCAATCGTCCCCACCGTCTGTGTTCAGAACTTTTTCATCCTGCAAACGGGAAATCTGTCCCTGGTAAGTGACGGCTCCCCCTTCCGCCTCCCCCTCAGCCTCTGGCACTTGTCCTTCTCCCTCCTGTTGGCTTTAAGTGAACGACTCTAGACACCGCACACCCGTGGAATCACACAGGATTTGTCCTTTGGGGTCTGGCCTCTTCCACTTAGCACCGTGTCTTCGAGGTTTATCCACGCTGTAGAAGGTATCAGAGTTTCTCTTCTTGGGCTGCCTGTGCGGCTCAGTGGGTTAAGCATCCGACTTTAGCTTGAGTCATGATCTTGTGGTTTGTGGGTTCGAGCCCTGCGTCAGGCTCTGTGCTGACAGCGCAGAAAGAAGTTTTCTTCTTAAGATTGAATACTATTCCCTCGCAGGGTCTCGTCACATGCCTTCCTCCATCCCTGGCCCCTCGGATTGTTTCCACCTTTTGGCTACTGTGAATAACGCTGCTATGCGCATGCACATTTAGAAGCTGATTTTTGAAGCCATGGTCGGGGTGGCGGGGGGCAAGATCTCTTCCTACTGGTTCCTTGCTGGGGAAAATCAGGATTAGGGCAACCACACGTGGGCAAAGACCTTACTGTCTCTTCTACAGAAGAGATGAAACTCAGAGACGGCAAACAACACGTCTGAAGTCACACAGCCGGAAAGTAGAGGCGACGTTCAAAGCCAGAAGGGCCGCGCGAAGCATGGCTTCCAGGACCACACTTGTCCGTCCTTTCCTGAGGCCCGTGAGCCCTGCACGGTCCGCTGGGTGGCTGGGTGACGGGCCTGCCGGCCGCCCAGAGCAGTCCTGGGGAGAGCCGCTCCTGGGCGCGGGTGAGAACGGGCCACGGAGCCTGAACCCCACCTGGGTCATTACCGATGAAAAGCAGATGCGACTTTAAGCGTCCCGCTTCAGCTGCCGGTGCTGATGGAGCCTGAGCCCCGAGAGCAGTCACACCAAATAAAACGTATTATTTAGGAGTGATTGGAAGGCAGACAAGCTGAAAACATCGCGCACAGAAAGGCTGCCGTTATCCACCCACGAGCAGCCAAATCGCTTCCCCCGGCTCCTACGTGGATTCACATTTAGGGCAATTTCCCTCATGGCAGCGCAGTCGGGGAGCGGGCTCGGGCTGGCGGAAGGGCGATTCCCAGCCTAGTGACCTCCGGCCCCAGCGCAGAGCCTGGGCTCGGTGGGCCTGGCTCCCTTGCTCTGCCCGCGGGGATGTTAGCCCAGAACCAGTCCCTGAGAGCGGGAGGTTCGAGAAGGGCGGGCAAAACCTTGACCCCACATGTTGGCTGACATTCCCTCCGTGCTCCACAACCGGCAGGCTGGGCCGAGGAGCGGCAACGCAGGAAAGCAGGGGTGGGGGGGTGCTCAGAGAGGTTAAGGTGTGGGTCCAAGTCACACAGCTTCCCCAAGGCGCTCCTGAAGGTTAGGCAGGGGAGGCTGGCTGGCAGGTGCCATCCTGTGTGGCGCTGGCGGGAGAGGGAGGAGGCGTGGGAGCACTGCCCGGGTTAAGGTGCGTGACTCAGTGGGCTCTCAGGCCGTCTCAAGGCAAATGCTAGGAGGGCCCCGTAGACCCGGGAGCACGACTCACCCACATACACAGGCCCACACGGCGTCCGGCCCGGATTTGTGAGCACCCAGGATGTACCAGGCCCTCAGGGCTCACTCTTTGGCTGGAGGCACTGTGCATCCAGGACCGGCCGCCCACCGAGGCTTACTAGGCAGAAGCAGCGAGGTGACATTTGGGAGAGTCACTCTTCAACCTCCCGGGAGCTGAGCAGGCAGGAGCTGTATTGATAAGAGCAGACTCACAGCCTTAACACATTATTCCGAGAGGGGAGCTCATCCCCGCTCACATCACAGGCGACGTGAGATGGGGTGTCAGGCCGGGGGGCTCTGCCCAGGCGGGCCCGGGAGGTTTGGGGGCTGCGGTCCCCTGGCTGGAACTCAGGCACACAGCACTCGTGGGTAAGTTGGGGCTTCCTGGGAGAAGGGACACGCTTTGGTGGACAGCAGCCAGCATCCGCGCGGGAGGAGCCGTCCGTATTCAGATTCAGCCTTGAGGAAACCGAAGCTCAGAGGGGTGGTGCAGAGATCTGGCTGTGGGCGCTCTTACTCCAGAGAGCATGGCCTTAACCACCAGGCCACACTGTCTTTCCGGAAGCGAGTGATGAACTAACAGTGGGGCGTGTGTGTGTGTGTGTGTGTGTGTGTGTCCTCCTGGAGGGGGACCCTGGCCTTTCCTTGGTCCTTCCCTGCTCCCCCCCACCCCCCACCCCCAGGCTGTGGGGGCAGGAGGAGGGAGGCAGGACTGCACAGGAGGAAATCTAGCCGCTCACACCAGGAAGGCTGGTAGAGCGAGAAGACAGGAGGCTGGAAGCAGGACCTGGCCGCCATCTTGTCCGTCCGTCCACGGTGGTGCTCGTTTGGGATGCCGGTCCCAGGGCAGCTCTGCTCTCCCAGAGGGGTGGGGGTGTCCCAGAGTGGACACACTGTCACTCGGCTCCCTCATTTTTAAAAAGTTTGTTTATTTTGGGAGAGAGAGTGCACGCCAGTGGGGGGAGGAGAGAGGGCGAGAGGATCCCAAGCAGGCTCTGCGCTGACAGAGGGGCCATGATCCCGTGAACCAGGAGGCCATGACCAAGAGTCATGACCTTCTGAGCCAAAACCACGAGTCGGACCCTTAGCTGACCGAGCCACCCGGGTGCCCCTCA
>PJEM01021976.1:0-10184 GCA_004023845.1 Helogale parvula | reverse complement strand
ATACTCTAACTTCAAAAGTTTAAAGTCCCAGAAATTATTGTTTTGTCACTTCTTAGATGCCCGTATTATCAAAATACACATACAGGTCTTGGCACTTAGACTAACTAATTCCCTAGACTCTGCTCGGTGGCCTCAGTGCCCAGCAGGAATGGGACACGTTTCTTTTAGACGAATGAACCAACAATATACCACGTGTGCCCTAAACTTAGCGATTGACAGATAAATTAACTTTGGTTCCTAAGTATGTCATACGGAATGCTGAAGCCAGCTCCTCCACACCCTTTTGAAAAGCAAGTAGGGGCCGGAGCAGTGTATGAGCCCCTGCCCCAAGGAAGGTGTGGGAGGTGAGCACTAACCTACACTTTTCTGACCACTTCTGTGACCATGTCTGGCCCAACCATGGAATTTGCACATGTCTGCTCACCTATGCACATGTCTGAACACCTGTGCTGCCTGAGGGGAGGGAGGGGATAACTGAGGCCTCACAGCACCTGCCACAGCTCCCTGTCCCCCATTACCTATTCATCTTGTGCCACCCCTGCACCTGGTGCTAGACATCTCTGCACATGGGGCCCTCCCAGGGTATTTCAAGGCAGTATTGCATTCATGTGTCACTGCCAGGCCAGGGCAGGACAAGGGTAACTCTATGAGAGGATGCAAGGTCTTCCAGGAGTGGTCTTGTGCAAGTGATTGTGTGTATGAACCTGTAGGACATTGAGGCTCACAGCACTGACCGAGAAGTTGAGGCAAGGCCATCAGAGATCAGTCTGGGATGCAAGTGACCTCTAACCTCACTCTTTTGCAGACTGTACTCATGTTATACTTCTGATTTTCCCTCTGTGGATGGGGCTGGAGGGTCCTGATTAAAGAAACATAGGCTTTTATGGAGTGAGCCCAGGGAGCGTATTCCACTAGAGAGGGCAGTTGTGCTTGGAAAGAGAACCAGACTCTGTGAGCAGATCCTTCAAAGTCTTCTGAAGGAGACACCAGTAAAAGATCCATTTCACAGAGTAACCAAGTACCCACTCAACAGAGATGCATCACCCGAAGAAAGATTTTACCAACAATTTACCTACCCTCCATGTTGATCTACTGTATCTATTCCAATGGGTAACTTTTTTGAACTCTTGTTACAATGCATCAGATACATTTTATGATCTAATAAGCAGGATGAAAAGCACTCATTTGTGGATTTCCCATGCAAGATCCTATACAGGTCACGCCGTCCCCAATTATCTTGAGCCATGAAGCAGGGATCAGCGTTGGACCAGACTGGAAGTCTGAGTATCAGTTATTTTTCTGAGCTTGTAACCGATGTGGACCAAGCCCCACACTTCCCCCATTTTATCGTTACAGGTAAAGGGTGAAGGGAAAAAATCAACATATTGATTAGGAGTAATAATCACCTGCATCATCAATGGGCATGAAACTCAAAAGGACCTGGTCCTGCGAGATAGTGGTTGAGAAACCCACCTCACTGAAATCATCTGTAAAGATGGAGTTGGTGTCCGGCAATAGGAGCAGTTTCTCCAATGTAGACACACATGTGCATTGTTATACGTTGTCTAAGGTCTGCTGGACACCTTGTCCCTGAAACCCCACTCTAGTCCTCATTCCACAGAAAGTCCAGGCAGTGTTCCAATTAGACTCTTCTGATTGCCATTGTCTTTTTTTCCTGCTGCACTCTGAGAGAATATGAAGGGCAAACCCTCCATCACTTTCCAAACATGGTCTCCGGCATAAGAACCCCAATGCTATAAACATGGAGGTGATAGACACCTTGTCTCCACACCGAAGGACCGCGTGGGTTTGGAGCAGACCAAGAGTTTAGGTGCTAAATTTTGGCCCTGATAACTGTCAGAGAGGGGACCTGCCGTGTATATTCACTTCAATGGATAAGCCAGTCCCCAAGCTCTCCTGCCTTGATGTCAGGCTCCACCTTCCATACCGTCACACTACAGGGTTATTAGCCAAATTGTGTTAGAGGAGTCCTTTCACTTACCTGCTCCAGGAAGCAGAGGGTAACCTGATGATACAGAAGTCAGTGGTCTTCCTGGCACGTTACCACTCCCTGGGGAAGGGTCCAGGTCTCAGGCAGAGACAGTTTCCCCTCTGCGACCGTCCAAATCTGGTTCCAGACCCAGATTGCTCCAGAAGGAAGGAAGAGGGTTGCCTTGTATTCGGATTTTCCTAGGAAGAGCCTAGACAGAAGCAGGGAAGAAGAGCTGGGAAGAAGAAGACATTCTTCCAGGAGTTTCTTCTCTTGTGCCTTGCCTGCTCAGTGCTCTGTGTTTTTCTAAAGAAGCTCAGTGGCAGCGCCCCAGTCACAGGAGGAGGGGCTTAGGGAGAAGCACTTTTGGTTTCTATTCCTGGAAATGCCTCCAGTTCTCAAAATGGGGGCAAACCAGTTTTACTTTCTCCATTCCGGAGGGTTGGGGCACTGCAGCATCTGTCTGAGGCTTATGCATGCAGGGTTATTTGAGTACCTTCAGCACGGAGGCCCAGGGGACGGGAGGGGTGCTGTGTGAACAGCCCGTTTTCTCCCTGACATTCTTTCTCAGATGTCAGCGCCCAGACCAGTGAGAAGTCCACATTCAGCCTCTGTGAGGGTGGCCCCTCAGATGTATGCACACAGCCTGCAAATTTGCTCCTGGGGTTGCCCAAACTGCTCAGTTCAGGGGCTCACTCACTCCCACCCACAAAGATCAGACTGTAGATGCTACATACACAGTGGAGTTGTCTTCTTGACCCCCACTGTGACCTTACTTTGTGTCAATGCACCTGTTCCCACCAGGCGAAGGCCTGAGTCCCAGCACTGCTCATTGCTGACAGGGTGACTCTGGACAGCTGTGTAACCTCTTAGTGACTGTCATATCCTTATGCTCATGTGGAAGCAGCTAGGAAAGCTCCCCAGGCTCTTTGTGTTCAGGAGAGAGGCCCCAGCAAGGAGGCTGTGTGACGCTGACAGAGTGAAAGCAAAGGTCAGCTTGACAATGTTTCTGCCAAGATTGCAAGTATCCATAACAAGTCAGGAAATCCTTCTGTGGCTAAGAGATTGTGAGTTTGGCATTGCTATCCTTGAATCCTCCCCTGGGTCAGAAAAGGACAGCTGGCACTACAAGGAGAAGACAGGCAAGGATTACTTTGGTGAGCCTGTTGCAAAGGATACTGCCAACACTGAGGGCTTCCTGGGTAAAATGATCTGAGGGGAATGAGACGGGGCTGCCCTCCTTTGCTCGATATGGTGGAGAAGGTAGAACCCTGGAAGGTCTGGACTGTGCCTGTCCTGAGATCCCAAGGGGGACATCAGCATGGGCCGTCCATGGACCCTCTTATCTGAGGGACAGTGACCACCTCAGACCATCAGCTAGATTGCAAATGTCCTACCTGTGTGAATCCTTTCCTACTGTTTAGTTCCCCTACACCATGCTCCTCTGTGTAATGGGGGCAATGAGGGGAAGAAAGAGGAGAGAAGATGACTCTTTTCCTGTCTCTACAGCAGGTGTGTCACTCAGTTAGAGGAGGGACTGATCCAGGGCAGGGGAAATTTCCATTCTGCAAGAATGGACGTTGTATATTACACAGATTGGACTTCTGCTCTCCTGAGTGGGACCAGGAGAGAGGCTATTTCCTAAACCATTGATTCCTAGAATTGATTTCCCTTTTCTGAACGGGGGTAATGTTACAATATCCTCATAAATCACACTTCTGGATTTCTTAACGTTGACTTAGGAGCAGCAAGTTTCATTCTGGACCCTGCGGTGTGCATACCGGGGCATCAGACCCCAGGCCACCAGGTGCTGCAGACACAGCAAACCAGAGCCAACCAAACAGGGCACCAGCCCCAGAGTGATTCTCATACACTGCTGGGGAGCAGCCCAGCCCTGGAGAGGAGCCACCCCAAGCGGGAGCTTTCTGTCACCCACTACCAAGAGCCCTATCACTGCCAGGCTACCTGAGTTTCAGAGGTATTTCTTATCTTTCTACTGAGGACTGTAATTTTGTGTGTGCGTGTGTGTGTGTGTGTTCATCTACATCCGCACCTAGTTGTCAAGTTCATTTGGGAGCTTGCATCTTTGCCTTGCAGTTGTTCTACCTGGAATTTCAGCCTCTCTTGTCCCCTGCTTCCTCCCTGAATGATTTCTCAGCAGTGATTGTCTCTCTTTGTCAGACAGAGAATATTTCTATGATGTTCTATGGGAACATAGATGGCAGGAGGAACAGAATGAAGACTGACTACACATAAAAGAATATGCACAGTAACAGTTTGAAAATCACTGAGATATTTCTCTTTAAACTCTTTTACTTTCTTGGGCAATATAATGATCAACTACCCACTGAACAATCATCCCAAGAACTAGAACATTTCTAGCAACTTATGCCTATCTCTCTGTTCCTATTCACTCCAGTTCTGTTCACAGCCCCCAAAGTAACAATTTCATGAAGTATGTGTTTATGATTTCTTTCTTTTATTTGTGGTGTTATCACTTACATATGCATGCCTAAACAATATATAGTTTAGTTTTCCTGAAGCTTTATTTAAGGGGTATTCAATTGCTTCTTCTTCTTTTTGTAAA
Organism: Helogale parvula; assembly: GCA_004023845.1. Classification (NCBI taxonomy): domain Eukaryota; kingdom Metazoa; phylum Chordata; class Mammalia; order Carnivora; family Herpestidae; genus Helogale; species Helogale parvula. Next base: position 5,607 of record PJEM01021976.1, on the reverse strand, counting down.
TATTTATTTATTCAGTTTTGAGAGAGAGAAAGAGAGCAGATGGAGGGAGGGAGCAGAGAGAGAGACAGAGAGACAGAGAGAGGCAGAATCTAAAGGAGGCTCCAGGCTCTGAGGTGTCAGTGAAGAGCCCGAAGTGGGGCTTGAGCCCACAAACCGTGAGATCATGACCTGAACTGAAGTTGGATATTCAGCCGACTGAGTCACCCAGGCACCCCTGACTGCTTCTTAACATTTAATCTCAACATTTTGCTGAAAAGTTAATTCCTCTCTATATAGCTACAATTCATTCCTTTCGACACTGTATAGCTCATCTTATTTTCCCATTCTCTGTCAATGCCTATCCTCTCTTTTCTCACAACTATGAAGACTACTAAGGGAACACACATCCACATGTCTCCTAAAGAGTGGTCCTTTTGTATTATGTGAGGAGTGGAAACCTGGGTCCTGAGACACATGAATGTGCAATTTTATAAGATTCAACCATACTGTTTCTTCAAAGTGATTATGTTGATTTATGTCCCCAGCAGCCATGTTTCCAAGATTCTATCAATCTATATTCTCACCAGTACTGGATTTTGTTTAATTTTTTAAATTTCCAACTGTGAATAATGATGTCATCTCATAGTGAACATTTGTGTGTTTGCCTCATTACTAGTGAATCTGCTGCATTTTCTCTCTCCTCCCCAAATATATTTCTTTGTTTGTTTGGGTTTTTTTTTTTTTGAGAAAATTCTGTTCATATCTTCCCCCCACCTACATGCTGGATTGTTTCATTTTTTCTAGTGATTTCTGGACTCTTTAATTTATTTTTACTGTTTTTTTTTTCTTTTGAGAGAGAGAGCAAGTGAGGAAAGGGCAGAGAAAGAGAGAGGGAGACCAAAAAAAAAAAAATCCATGTCAGGCTCTAGGCTCTGTGCTGTGAGCACAGAGCTCAACGCGGGGCTTGAGCTCACAAGCTGCGAGATCACGACCTCAGCTGAAGTGGGATGCTTAACGGACTTGAGCCACCCAGGCACCCCTGATTTCTGGAATCTGTAAAATCCTTTCTTCTATTGATTCTTAGTTGACTACTTTTGTGGAAATATCTTCTCCAGCTTTGTGAAGACTTTTTAAAAGTTTTTGTTTAGTGTGTGTGAGAGAGAGAGAGAGAGAGAGAGAGAGAGAGCGAGCGCTAGCTAGCAGGGGAAGGGTGAAAAGAGAAGGAGAGAGAGCATCCCAAACAGACCCCTTGCTATCAGTGCAGAGCCTGATGCGGGGTTCAATCTCACGAACTGTGAAATCAAGACCTAAGCCAAAATGAAGTCAGATGTCTAACGGACTGAGCCACCCAGGGGCCCCAGTTTTGTGAAGATTTTTAAACTTTCTTTTTGAATTTGTCTCATGAAGAGAAACTTCATTTTCATGTAGTCAAAGGTATCATATTGGTCAGTCTGTTTTATACAACTATCATCTTGTCATCTTTATAGGTATCTTCTTGTGTAAGAAATCTTTCCCTAAGAGTAACTATGTTGTTATAATTTCCCCTTGAAATTTAAGTCTTAAATCCATTTGGAGTTGATTACTATAAGTGATGAAGGTAGAGATTCAGTAACCTCTGTACAGAGACCTGGTTTGTCAGCTCCACTTACTAGGTAGTTCCTTCTACTCCCACTGACATCCCCTTGCGCTTCTCCCCTGCACAGAATTCCATATATGCCTGAATCCTATACAGGGCTCTGTGTTTCTTTCAGTGGGTCAGCTGATCTATCCCTGTGCCAGCATCCAACTGTCTTAGATACTATAGCATTGAAATAAATGCTATCTGATACAGCAAATCCTCCTATGTTCCTCTTCTTTTAAAGAAACATTGGTATTTTCCTCTTGATCTTCCATACAAATCTTAGAATCCAAGCACCTTCCTCCCTCTCTGTGTCCCCTTCCTTGGTATCTAACTAAATTTCCCCAGAGCACCTCCTGGTAATTTAAGTTGTTCATGACATGTGACTCTTATGACCTGCCAGGGCCATCCATGCCCAAGTTTGACAATGTGGAAGCTGGCAACAGGGCTAAAAAATGAAAACAACAACAGCAGCAGCAGCAGCAACAACATCAACAACAACAACAACATAAAGGCAGAGAAAAGTTAGAGTCCCTCTTCTTTCTGATGGGAAATGCCTCTTTAATTAACTGGAAGCATTGGAAACTTGTTCACAGCCTTCCCCTCTATCCCCAGTGCTCCCATGGGAGTCTTGACTAGATGGCTTCACATTGGAGACCTGTGTCCCATTGCTCCTGGTGTCCCTCTGCCCTCCTTTCACTCCCTGAGCCACCTGAAGTCCCAAGACCTTCATGTTTGTTTACCTGAAACTGCTCGTTCTGTATAGAAACCATAGTTTCAGTTTCATGTTCTGTAAATGTGGGCTCTCAACTATCAGTCAAGTCTTCCTGATGGAGGGGCTCAGGTCAGAGGCTGTCATCCTCCCCACTGTTTTTCACACTTTACCCAGGCTGGACAGGGATTCTCCAGCTTCTTGCTCACTGCAGTGACCTCAGGGGCAGCCAGTGCCTGCATTTCCCATGGAGGACAGGTCTGTGGAGTGTTCCTGTGTCATGGGCTTCAGGGAGCACTTCACTAGGCTCAGCGTTTTTCTGTTGTGTTAGTGGAAACATTTGTGGTCTCTGACATCAGAGATTTCTTCTCTTCTGAGGTGGTGAAATAGAAAACTGTGTACATGCAATGCTGGGATACTCGCAGCAAAGATTTCATTAAGCTGCTCATGGCATCCTTTTTGGAGAAGAGAGAAATATTATCTGAAGATGTCTCTTTTTCTTCTTCCTTTTTAAAATGTGAACATTGAGAATTAGAGGAGGAGGCAGCAAGATGGCCGAGAAGTAAGGAGCCCCTATACCTCCGTCCACCCACAATTATCAAACTGAGAAGAATTAAAAAGCCACAGCTTTCTGATCTCCAAGAACAGAGGTGTGTGGACAGACTCCTTTTCAACAGCAGTCTCATGGTTGCCTGAATGAGTGACTGTGTGTTGGGACCGGAGACTTTAGGGGAGGGAGCGCTGGGCCAGGAAATAAGGTGCCCAGAGGCTTGGCGCTGGGCCCTGCAGAAACCCGCGTGTCGGTAGGCCTCATGGGAGGGGCAGCCATGAGACCAGAAACAGACAGATCAGTGGGGAGCCTCATGCTCTGGTAGGCAGTGAGACCAGAGGCGCACAATTCAGCGGACAACGGGGAGGGGGTTGCGGGGGAGGGGCAGGAGGGGGCAGGTATCCAGAGGCGCACAGACCTTCAGAGCCACGTAGCACCAATGGGCAAGGTAATGGAGAGACCAGGGGAAGAGAAGTAGAGACTGAATCACTCACACCGTAATCCCTGAAGAGGAGAGATTTAGCCCGGGACTGAGAACCATTCCCCTCAGTGGGGTTGGTCTCCCTTGGGCCTGCAGCTCACTGGCTTCAGGTGAAGCCAGGGGAAAAATCTGACTTTACAATCCTCCTATTCGATCCCGACCAGAAAGCTGCCCACTTGCAGGCGATTTTAACTGTGGTGGCAATATTGAGTGCGTGGGCAAGGACTTAGAAACCGGGCAGAACATAAACAGAAACAATTAGACCCGCCTGAGGCACAAGGAGGTTGAACGCAAGAAAGTGGCTGGCAATGCAAGGTCTGAGGGGGGCCTTGGGGCGCCCTTCGCCATTCGTCTCCCTGCAACCACCAAGGCGGGGCCTCAGAGAGCAGCCCCTCTTCAATATTACTTAGGCTATTCAGGGTTTTTTGTGGTTCCATACGAATTTTAAGATGGTTTGTCCCAGCTTTGAGAAGAATGCTGGTGCAACTTTGATGGGGGAGTGCATTGAATGTGTAAATTGCTTTGTGTAGTAATGACATTTTCACAATGATTATTCTTCCGATCCATGAGCACAGAATGCTTTTCCATTTCTTTGTGTCTTCTTCAATTTCCTTTATAAGTCTTCTCTAGTTTTCAGCATACAGGTCTTTTACATTTTGGTTAGGTTTATTCCTACATATTTTATGGTTTTTCGTGGAATTGTGAATGGGATCTGTTTCTTGATTTCTCTTTCTGTTGCTTCATTTGTGGATCATACGAATGCAACTGATTTCTGTACATTGACTTTTTACCCTGACTTTACTGAATTCATTGTACAGTTCTAGACCAGGTCCTTTTGAGTTTCATGCCCATGAAATGCAGGTGATTATTACTCCTAATCAATATGTTGATTTTTTCCCTTCACCCTTTACCTGTAACGATAAAATGGGGGAAGTGTGGGGCTTGGTCCACATCGGTTACAAGCTCAGAAAAATAACTGATACTCAGACTTCCAGTCTGGTCCAACGCTGATCCCTGCTTCATGGCTCAAGATAACTGGGGACGGCGTGACCTGTATAGGATCTTGCATGGGAAATCCACAAATGAATGCTTTTCATCCTGCTTATTAGATCATAAAATGTATCTGATGCATTGTAACAAGAGTTCAAAAAAGTTACCCATTGGAATAGATACAGTAGATCAACATGGAGGGTAGGTAAATTGTTGGTAAAATCTTTCTTCGGGTGATGCATCTCTGTTGAGTGGGTACTTGGTTACTCTGTGAAATGGATCTTTTACTGGTGTCTCCTTCAGAAGACTTTGAAGGATCTGCTCACAGAGTCTGGTTCTCTTTCCAAGCACAACTGCCCTCTCTAGTGGAATACGCTCCCTGGGCTCACTCCATAAAAGCCTATGTTTCTTTAATCAGGACCCTCCAGCCCCATCCACAGAGGGAAAATCAGAAGTATAACATGAGTACAGTCTGCAAAAGAGTGAGGTTAGAGGTCACTTGCATCCCAGACTGATCTCTGATGGCCTTGCCTCAACTTCTCGGTCAGTGCTGTGAGCCTCAATGTCCTACAGGTTCATACACACAATCACTTGCACAAGACCACTCCTGGAAGACCTTGCATCCTCTCATAGAGTTACCCTTGTCCTGCCCTGGCCTGGCAGTGACACATGAATGCAATACTGCCTTGAAATACCCTGGGAGGGCCCCATGTGCAGAGATGTCTAGCACCAGGTGCAGGGGTGGCACAAGATGAATAGGTAATGGGGGACAGGGAGCTGTGGCAGGTGCTGTGAGGCCTCAGTTATCCCCTCCCTCCCCTCAGGCAGCACAGGTGTTCAGACATGTGCATAGGTGAGCAGACATGTGCAAATTCCATGGTTGGGCCAGACATGGTCACAGAAGTGGTCAGAAAAGTGTAGGTTAGTGCTCACCTCCCACACCTTCCTTGGGGCAGGGGCTCATACACTGCTCCGGCCCCTACTTGCTTTTCAAAAGGGTGTGGAGGAGCTGGCTTCAGCATTCCGTATGACATACTTAGGAACCAAAGTTAATTTATCTGTCAATCGCTAAGTTTAGGGCACACGTGGTATATTGTTGGTTCATTCGTCTAAAAGAAACGTGTCCCATTCCTGCTGGGCACTGAGGCCACCGAGCAGAGTCTAGGGAATTAGTTAGTCTAAGTGCCAAGACCTGTATGTGTATTTTGATAATACGGGCATCTAAGAAGTGACAAAACAATAATTTCTGGGACTTTAAACTTTTGAAGTTAGAGTAT
>PJEM01021975.1:0-10188 GCA_004023845.1 Helogale parvula | reverse complement strand
TGGAATTTAAGTAAAGGTATTAAGCAGGCTGTGTTTTAGCTTATAGGCAAGTAATAAATTGTATCATTTATCTTGAATGTATCATAGATAAGCTGCTAAAGAACCAGTGCCACTTCAGATAGCTGTGAAATTAGGTGATTAACTAGTTGGTACTTAACCTGTTAATTTCTGTATAAGTCTAATTACATGAAATAGAAGTTGGTGTTTTGATTTTTTACTTTGCTTTTCTGTATAAGTTCTTTTTGAAAAAAAATTAATCTTCATTTGAGAGAAAGGGAGAGACAGAGTGTGAGTGGGGGAGGGGCAGAGATAGAGGGAGACACAGAATCTGAAGCAGGCTCCAGGCTCTGAGCTAGCAGCACAGAGCCCAACTCAGAGCTCTAACTCAGGGATTATGAGATCATGACCTGAGCCAAAGTCAGATGCTTAAGTGACTGAGCCACATAGGTGCCTCTTTACATTCTTTATATACTTTGGATATTAACTCTTTTTTGGATATATCATTTGCAAATATCTCCTCCCATTCAGCAGGTTGTCTTTGTGTTTTGTGGATAGTTTCCATTGCTGTGCAATAAAAGCCTTTTATTTTGATGTAGTCTTAATAGATTATTTTTACTTTTGTTTTGCTTGTCTTAGGAGACATATCTTTAAAAATAAATGTTGCTATGGGTAATGTCAGAGAAATGACTATCTGTGCTTTTTTCTAGAATTTCTATAATTTCAGGTCTCACACTTAGGTCTTTAATCCATTTTGAATTTATTTTTGTGTATGGGGTAAGAAAGCAATCCAGTTTCATTCTTTTGCATGCAACTGTCCAGTTTTCCATTTTTTGAAGACATTGTTTTCTCATCACTGCTTTTTCTTTCTTCCTTTGCTAAAAATTAATTGATGATGTAATTGTGAGTTTACTTCTGAGATGTCTATACTGTTCCATTGATCTATGTGTCTATTTTTATGCCAATATCATAGTGTTTTGATTACCACAGCTTTGTAGTACAGCTTGAAACCTGGAATGATGATACCTCCAACTTAGTTATTTCTTAAGACTCCTTCAGCTATTGGAGATATTCTGTGCTTCCAAAAGTGAAAAATGCTATTGTTATTTTGATACATCTTGCATTGAATCTGTAGATTGGTTTGTGTATTATGGAGGTTTTAACAATATCAATTTTTCTAATCCATGAGCATGGAATATATTTTTTCGTGTCATCTTAAATTTCTTTCATCACTATTTTATAGTTTTCAGAGTCTTTCACCTCTTTGGTTATGTGTATTCCCAGATATTTTGTTCTTTTTGGTACAATTGTAAATGGTGGTTTTTTTATGTTTACTTATTTTGAGAGAGAGAGAGAGAGAGAGAGAGAGAGAGAGAGAGAGAATGTGAATGGGAAGGGGTAGAGAGAGAGAATCCCAAGAGAATCTGACAGTGCAGAGCCTTACATGTGGCTCAATTTCACAAACAGTGAGATCATGACCCGAGTTGATATCAAGATTGGACGCCTAACTGACTGAGCCACCCAGGCACTCCAATGGTGTTTTTTAAATTTCACTTTTTGTGATTTCATAATTAGTGTATAACACATTACCAATTTCTGCACATTAATTTTGTATCCTGCCACTTTACTGATTTTTTTAGTACTTCCAGTAGTGTTTTGGTGGGGTCTAGGATTTTATATGTATAGTGTCATGTCATCTACAAATAGTGACTGTTGAAATTTTCTTTACTAATATGGATGCTTCTTATTTCTTTTTGTTGTCTGATTGCAGGGTTAGGACTTCCTGTACTATGTTGAATAAAGGTATCAAGAGTGGTCATCTTTGTCTTGTTCCTGACCTTACAGAGTAAGCTGTCAGTTTTTAACCACTGAATATGATGTTAGCTGTGAGTGTTAGACATAAATAATGTAAAGGCTAATATATTAGCAACTGCATACAACAATACATTAAAGAGACCATTAATCATGATCATGTGGAATTTATTCCTGTAATGCAAAGATGGTTTAATATTAACAAATCAACCATGATATACCACATCAACTAAATGAAGGATAAAAATTTTATAATCACCTCAAAAGATGCAGAAAAACCACTTGACTAAATTCAGCATCCATTCAAGATAAAAACTCAAAAAAAGTGGAGTCATTTCTATTTTGATCTTTATTATTTGCTTTCTTCTACTTAACTTTGGCTTTGTTCTTGTTCTCGTTCCCTTTGGTGTAAGTTTAGATTGTTTATTTGAGCTTTCTCTTTTTTCTTGAGGTAAGCATGTATCACTATATATTTCTCTCCTAAAATGGTTTTCCCTGTATCCTAAAGGTTTTGAACTGTGGTGTTTTCATTCCGTTTGTCTTCATATTTCTTTTTAAATTTATTATTTGCTCCATTGACCCATTGATTGTTTAGTATCCATTGGTGTAAATGTAGTTTTAAAGTCCCCTACTAATACCAATTTCTCCTTATTTTGTTAGTATTTGATTTATGTATTTAGATATTCAGTATTGAGTGCATAGATATTTATAATTATTATACTCTTTTATTGGATTATTTTATTGTTATATAGTTCTTTACTTTGTCTCTTGTTACAGTCTTTCTTATTTTTTAAAATGTTTATTTATTTATATTGAGAGAGCAAGCATGTGAGTAGGGGAGGGGAAGAGAGAGAGGGAGAAAAAGTCCTGACCAGGCTCCATGCCTAGCACGCAGGCGAATGCCGGGCTTGATCCAACAACTATCAGATCATGACCTGAGCTGAAATCAAGAGTCAGCTACTAAACTGACTAAACCACCCAGGCACCCCACCAGTCTTTCTTTTAATGTCTATTTTGACTAATATATAAGTTTTTGCTGCTCCAGCTTTTTTGTTTTTGCGTTCATTTGCATGGTAAATGTTTGCTTCCCTTTCAGTCTATAATGTATCCTTAGGTGTGAGATGAATGTCTTGTAGGAAGCATATAGATGGGTCTTTTTTTTTAAATCCATTCTGTCACCTTATATCTTTTGATTGGAGTATTTAGGTCATTTACAATTCAAATAGTTATTGCTAGGTATGTAATTATTGCCATTTTAAAATTTGTTTTCTGGTTGTTTTCTAGTTCTTTTGTTCTCCTTCTCTTGCTCTCTTTTTCTGAGATAAATGAATATCTATAGAGTTATGGTTGGATTTTTTTCCCTTTTTTTATCTATCACTGGTTTGTGATGAGATAAAAAAGGCTATAAATGAGATGAATAATAAAATGGAGGCGGCCACCTCACGGATTAAAGAGGAAGAAGGAATAGGTGAATTAGAAGACACAGTTATAGCAAAAGAGTAAGCCAAATAATAAAGTATCAGAGAAGGTACTGAGACCATGACTAGGAATATACCAAGGAGTACTCATACTGCAAACTCTGGTCATATGGAAATTCTATGTTTAAATTTTAATGAGAAGCCAAAATGTGCTCCGGAGCAGCTCTGTTTTACATTCCTGCCAGCAATGCACAAAGGATTCCAACTTCTTTACATCCTTGCCAACTCTTGTTTTGTTCTGTTTTTGCTTTTTTATGACTAATCTGGCAGATGTGAAATAATATCTCACAGTGGTTCCAATTTGTAGCTCCCCAGTGACTTAAGATGTTGATACAGATGTTGTTCTGTTTGATTGTATCACTCAAGTCTTGATGGCCATTAATGTATCTTCTTTGCCAAATGTTTATTAGCTACTTAACAAATGTGGTATATCCACACAATGGAATAGTATATATTACTGTAAAGGAATGAATATACTGCAACAAACATTTACCACAAATGAAATCTTGTAGAGTATCTTAATTTTAACTTTTTCCTTTCAGCACTTAGAGTATATCATGGCACTCCCTTGTGGCCTACAAAGTTTCTCCTAAAAAATCAGCTGATAGCCTTATATGTTTTCTCTTGTAGGTAAATTTTTGTTTCTCTGTGATTCTTGGACTTGAATGTCTATTTCCACCGCTAGGTTAGGGGGATTTTAAGTTATTATTACTTCAAATAAGTTTTCTATACATTTCCCTCTCTCCTATTCTTCTGGGACCCCTATAAAGCAAATATTCTCTGCTTGATGTTGCCCAAGGAATCTCTTATCATTTTTAAAAATTATTTTCTTTTCTGCTGTTGAGGTTGTGTGCTTTTCGCTACTCTGTCTTGCTAATTACTGATATGTTCTTCTGCATCTTCTAATCTACTGTTGATAATTACCTGTAATGTGTGTTTTTTTTTTCAGTTATTGCATTTTTTAAACTATGGTTCTTTTTAGTATTTTCTATCTCCTTATTGAATGTCTCACTTAGTTCTTCCGTTCTTTTCTCCACTCTGCTCTGGTGAGCATCTTTATAATTATTACTGTAAATTCTTTAAATGTAAAAACATATTGCTTATATCCATTTCTTTTAGTTATATTTCAGAGTTTTTGTTCTTGTTATTTTTGTTGGAGGATATTCTTCTGTCTCTCCATTTTGTTAGACTTTTTGTGTGTATGTTTCTATTGATTAGGCAGAACAGCTACTTCTAATCTTAAAGGAGTGGTCTTGAGTATCATGTCCCTTATGCAGACTGGGTTTGATTGGTGACTTTCACTAGTTGACTGGAGCCATGGTTGCATTTGCTAGTTACTCTTAAATAGTGATGAAACACAGAAGATGAAAATAATAATGAAGTAAATAATAAAAAGGTTAAAAGGAATTAATAAAATAAAGGAAAAGAGAAAAAAGAGAAAAGAAAAATTAAAAGAAGACAAGAATGAAAATAAAGAAAATAAAAACAAAACAATGCAAATTAAAAATAAATAAAAAATTAAAATTTTAAACTAAAACAAAACAATAAATTGAGGCTTATTTTCTGTGTCCCAGAACAACAGGGCTGCTTGTCTGAGATTGCAGATGCTGGTCTTGCTGGGGTCACAGGCTCACTGTGAGCCAGACCCTGCTCCAGTCTAGAGTTTTAACGTGGAGCAGGAAAGAATGACCCCTCTATTCCTCAGTCTTTTTATTATTTATTTTTTCATTCTTTTAATGTTTATTTATTTATCTTGAGAGAAAGAGAGATAATTCAAGTGGAGTAGAGCATAGAAAGAGACAGATGGAAAACTCCAAGCAGGCTCCATGCTATCAGCACAGAACCTGACTCAGGGATCAAAGGATGAACAGTAAGATCATGACCTGAGCCAAAATCTGGAGGTGGACATTTTGACCCACCCAGGCACCACTTTTCCCCCTTTTAAACTGCACTTTTTTTTTTCTTTGTCCCATTGTGAATGGGTTTGATGTGGACTTACAAGCCCTGGGCTCACTGAGGTCATAAATTCACTGAGATGATTAGATCCATTTCGCCCATTATGTCATCAGAACCCACGAGTTTTAGTGTCTGAACCTGTCCCATAGGGTGTTCAGACTCTGTTCTGTTTTAGGCTATTAAGATTGAGTGGAACATAAACCATGTTGTACTCCAGTCCTTCTGACTTGGAAAACATTCCCACAGCTCCTCTGCCATTTGGCAGAGTTCTAGTGTTGTCTCTCATATGATAGTTGATCTTTTAAACCATACTTTTTTTCTGTGTCCAAGTACAGAGTAATCTGTTCATGGCCCTTCAGTATTATCCCTCTCCACAGTTGTTCACAGTGTTGGGAGTGGGAGTGTTCACTTTGTTACCATGCCTCCACCTCTCTTTATCTTTTCTTGCCATTCCCTCTGTCTTTGGTTGGTTATTAGCTGCTCAGTCACGTTTCCGTTCTTCAGTAGAAATTGTTCTATTAATAGATATAATTTCATTTTTTCTGTGAGTGAGGTGAATTCATAGTCTTCCTACATTGCTATATTGAACTGAATTTTCCCCACATATTCTTGAGAATTTAGAAGACCATACACATACCTAGGGTTGCTTGCTTGTTCAGAAAATACCTGAGATGCTACCAACCTGCCACTTCCAGTAGATTTTCAGGAGCTGTATAAGCATGAAATGAAGACAGAGGGAGAATTGTAAACTCTAAAACTGAAGAAAGTAAATGGGAGAAAATAAATATTTGAGTGGGATGAATGAAATAGAGAACAGAAGAACAAATAAGAAGTTGGTTTCTTGAAAAATTGATAAAATTGGATTTTTATTTTATTCCTGGAATAAAAATACTTACATTACTAACTAGAAATGAATGTGGAAAAAGGGAATGCAAAAGAATGCTATAATATAATTTTCTAAAGAAACAAAAACTACCAAAATGACTAGAAAAGAAATTGAATATCTGAATAGACTTATAATAAGAGATAGGATAAGTAATCAAGATTTCTAACACAGAAAAGACTAGGATCAGATAGTTTCATTTGTGAATTACACTAAACATTTAAGTAATAATTAAAATAACTGTTTTGCAAACTCTTACCCCCTCCCCCCAAAAAAGAGGAGAGAATACTTTGATTCTTTGGGCCACTATTCCCTTCATACTAAAGCCAGGAAGAGATATCACAGGAAAAGAAAACTACAGGCCAATATCCTTTATGAATATAGATGCAAAAGTCCACAACAAAATATTAGCAGACCAAATTTAATAGTATATTAAAAGCATGACCAAGTGGGATTTTCCTGGGAATAAAATACTAATGCAAATATTTGCAAGATGTAAAACAACAATAACAACATAAAACAATGTAATAGACCATATTAATAGAATGATGAAATGAAAATGTCAAATTATCATCCTAATAGATGGAGAAAAAGTATTCAACAAAATCCAACATTCTTTCATAATAAAAAGTTTCAATAAAATAGGAATAGAAGGATATTTCTCTAACATGTTAAAGTTTATCTATTAAAAAATCCACATCTAACATCATGCTCAATCATGAGAAATCAAAAACTTTATTCATCAGATCATTAATAAAACAAAGGTGCTGCCTTCACCACTTCTATTCAGCATTGTGCTGGAAGTTCTAAAGAGAGCAATTAATCAAGGAAAATACATTACACATACAAATTGTAAGAAAAGAAATTAAAATTGTCTCTATTTATAAATAAGAGCTTATATATTGAAAAATCTAAGGAATCTACAAAAATATTAAAACCAATCAAATTCATAAAAGTAACCAAATACAAGATCAATGCACAGAAATCAGTTGTAGTGCTGTTATACACTAGGATTGAACAATCAAAAAATGAAATGACAAACAATTCCATTTACAATAGGATCAAATAGAAAAACACTTAGTAATAAATTTAACCAAGTAGGTACAAATTTTGTGTGCTAAAAACAAAGGAAATTAAAGATGATCTAAATAAATAGAAAGATATCACATGTTCAATGATTGAAAGACTTAACCTTGTTAAAATACCGATATTCTCCAAAAGATCCACAGATTAAGTACAATATCTGTCCAAACCTCAACTGCCTCTTTAGCCACATGAATAGATTGATACATGTATATGGAATATTACTCAACCATAAAAAAGAATGAAATCTTGCCATTTGCAACCATGCAGATAGAGCTCTGGAGTATTATGCTAAGCAAATAAATCAGAGAATGAAAAATACCATATGATTTCACTAATTTGTGCAATTTAAGAAACAAATGATCATAAGGGAAAAAGAGAGAAGCACAGCAACAAACAGACTCTTAACTATAGAGAACAAAGGACTGGTTACCAGAGGGGAGGTGGATGGGGAGATAGGATTAAGGAGGATTAAGGAGTGCGCTTTGTTGACATGAGCACTGGTGTTGTATGTAAGTGTTAAATCACTAAGTTATATACCTTAAAGTAATATTATACTGTATGCTAATGAATTGGAATTTAAATAAAAACTAAATTATCAGAAAATTAAATTAAGAAAAATGTTATGGAATTTAAAGGACCCTGAGTAGTAAAAACAATCTTGGAAAAGACAAAATTGGTGGTAACACTACCTGATTTCAAAACAAAACAAACTACTGCAATCAAAACAGTATAGTTCTGGTATAAGGATAGCCATATAGACCAATGGAATAAAATTCAGTGTCTACAAATAAATCCATACATCTATCTCGAGTTGATTTAACAAGGTTTTTAAAACCATTCAATGGGGAAATAATAGTCTTTTCAACAAATGATCATGCAACAACTAGATATTTACTGGCAACAGAATGTATTATGATCATTACGTCCTACTATTTTAAAAAAATACACAAAATGGATCAAAGAACTACAAGTAAGAGCTAAAAGGATAAAACTGAGAAAAACATGGGACTAAAACATATTCTTGAATTTGGCAATATATACATAGCTATGACACCAAAAACAGAAACAATGAAAGGGAAAATAGGTAAATTGGACTTCATGAAAATTACAAACTTCTGTGTGTCCAAGAATATTATCAAAAAATTGAAAAGACAACCCACAGAATGTGAAAAAATATTTTAAAATAATATATGTGGTAAATGTGTAGTTATTCAGTATATATAAAGAATATTTATAACAACAACAACAACAACAACAACAATTATCAAATTAAAACATGGACAAATTAAGTTAATTGACATTTGGCAAAGAAGATACATTAATGGCCAACAAGAAATGGAAAGATATTCAACATCTTAAGTCACTGGGGAGCTACAAATTGGAACCACTGTGAGATATTATTTCACATTTGCCAGATTAGTCATAAAAAAGCAAAAACAGAACAAAACAAGAGTTGGCAAGGATGTAAAGAAGTTGGAGTCCTTTGTGCATTGCTGGCAGGAATATAAAACAGAGCTGCTCCGGAGCACATTTTGGCTTCTCATTAAAATTTAAACATAGAATTTCCATATGACCAGAGTTTGCAGTATGAGTATACTCCTCGGTATATTCCTGAGATGATTGAAAATATATGTTCCTACAACAACCTATGTTTGGATGTTTATAGAAGTGTTTTTCATTATAGCCAAAAAGTGGAACCAAACCAAATGTCCATCAGCCACTTAACAAAAGGTGGTATATCCACACAATGGAATAGTATATATTACTATAAAGGAATGAATATACTACAACATGGATAAACTTCACAAACATTATAAACTAAGTGAAGGAAACCAGAAACAGAGGCCACATATCGTATGATTCAATTTAACTGAAGTGTCCAGAATAGGCAAATCTATAAAGAAATAAAACAGATTAGTGTTTGCCAGGAGCTGGAGGAAGGACATGGAGAATGAGGAGTGACCATTTAATGAGTACAGAGTTTCTTTTGTGGGTGATGAAAATGTTCCAAAATTAGATAGTGATGATGGTTGCACAACACTGTGAGTGTACTTAAAGCCACTGAATTGTACACTTTAAAATGGATAAAATAGTATAATTTAAGAATAAAATCCAGAAAATAGAAAACATTTAATCTGGGGTTTGCTCCCTGATCAGATGACTGAAAAACTCATTCTAGTCATCATGTCTGTGAAAAATAAGCACTTTTACTCATTGCACAATGTCTTATTGCCACCTGGAGAGAATGTATCATCAAAGTTGATTATTCACATTTCCTGGGAGCTACTTATTTGGATGATAGTAATTAGAATGTTGACAATTCTATTAATACAAAATGTTTTTTGTTTGTATTTAAGGACTTTTGTATTTTTTATCCAGATATTTTTAGAGCAGTTTAAGGTTGATGGCAAAATTGAGGTGAAGGTGTGGATTTTGCATATATCCCCTGCCCCTACACTAGCATAGCCTCCCATATTATCAACATCTTCCACCAGAGTGGTACATTTATTACAATTTGTGAACCTATATGACATATCATAATAACCTGAAATCCACCTGGGTGTCTCAGTCAGTTAAACATCTGACTTCGGTTCAGGTCATGATACCGCAGTCTGTAAGTCGTGCCTCACGTTGGGCTCTGTGCTGACAGCTCAGAGCCTGGAGCCTGCTTCCGATTCTGTGTCTCCCTCTCTCTCTGCCCATCCCTCGATCGCTCTCTCTCTCTTTCTCAAAAAATAAACACTAAAAATTTTTTTTAATTTTTTTTATTTTTTTTAATTTTTAATATAACACTATTTATTTTTTTAACATATGCAATTATTTTCCGTCATTTACAATACAGTAGTTACAATGACACTCCAAACAGAAAAGCAAAGTAAAAAATCAAAACCCCCACTTCTCTTTCATGTAATTAGACTTTTACAGAAATTAACAGGTTAAGTACCAATTAGTTAATCACCTAATTTCACAGCTATC